>VOMN01008262.1:0-17312 GCA_014899125.1 Orchestia grillus
CCCACCACTCACCACACAACCCATTCTAATGCCCGTTCCACAAGTGCAGGTCAGGACACAGTTCCGCTTATCAGATCAGGCAAATGGGAGAGCAAGCAGTCGATGGAAGCGGCCAATACTGCAGAAATTGTTTCTTTTACCGGGGAAATTTCGCGGAACGATTTTCTCATCAATTGCAAGGATGGACAAGGCTGTAGGACAAAATTTAGTTTACTAAGTTAGCAATACCAATCGTTGGGTCTTAGTTGAATGTTACCGACAAATCACAGCGCAGGTGACATATAAAGACCGTTCAACTAGAGGACAAATAACTTAGTTCTTCTGTTGATGGGCAATTTTTTATTTTAATCTAATTTCTAGCGAAGTATCTAGCAGCCGCAGATAGTCTCCCTCATCGGTTTGTTTCTTTGTGTGTTTTTACGTGTCTCTTTGTACGTATCTATGTGTTTGTACAAATTTGTACGTTTGTACGTGTCTGTTTGTATGTTTGTTTGTATGTGTCTGTGTATTTGTATGTGTTTGTTTGTACGTGTCTGTGTTTGTGTTCGTGTCACTTTGTGCGTATATGTCTGTGTATTTTTTGCACGTTCATATACACACATTTCTTATGCATATCACTACGTTGTTCTGTGTATATCTGATAAAGATAACTTGACGTCATGCCCTCATGTTGCCTCGTGTTACCTCATGTTGCCCTCACGTTACCCTCATGTTGCCTTGTGTTGCCTCATGTTGCCTCATGTTGCCCTCATGCTGCCCTCATGTTGTCCTTACGTTGCCTTCAGAGGCAAGTACTACATAGTATGTATGTAGTCAGTTCTTAATTTTGTTTCACAGGTGTGCCTTATGAGTTTTACATCTCACTCAAGCATTAATGATACGTCGACTCACTTGTAGTCGGCGTCGGGTGTATAATATAGTTGCTGGCATCATTTTTTCGGGAAATTATTTAAGGATAAATTCAAGACCGTCCCTTACGTTTTCTACTTTTCTTCTGGTTGAAATAACTGAGTTGTAAAGTATGAATTCAAGAATTACCAAACCGTTTGTGCGGATGTGAAACAGCGCAGGTAAACAAAAATTTCATTTCAACTTACCCCCCCCCCTCGTGCGTCTGGCCTCAATTTAGGTCCGCCTGTCCCGTCTGAGCTGCTGTGCAGCGACGTTCTGAGAGTTTTAGTTCATTGATACTATCTTCTTAGTTATTATTTGACTGGTATGGGCTGGTCTGACTCAGTCCACATGACGACAAAACACGTTTGCGTCCCTGAGAAGTCAGTTCGTTAGCATCCTTATCGTCGGATCAGACTTTTTCGTAATATCTGCGAACGCAGTCATTCTGGTGATAATTACTGCGTTTAAATTCGTGGCAGCACGTGGGCCAAAAAATGTCCTTGATCGAACACTTGACTCCATGCATTGAAGTCTTGTTGCTAAGCTCGCATTATCAGCTGCTGTTGGAGCCAACGCAACAAAGATTTTACCATTTTATTTTGCAACTCAGAATGGTAATCGGGCTTGGAAACTGCGATGAAGAGCTTGTGGTTGACGGAAATTTCGTGAGTGAGGTTGGAGGAATTGCGCGGGTGTGAAGCTCCTTGTGCTTCTTTTATTCTTTCTCAATCCTTTTGAGTAGCCAAGAAATGTTGCGATCAAACGTGTATGATGAGTACAGTCGTTCTTCTCGAAGAAATGATACCATGTCGAAATTCTTATAATAGTTTCCGTGTATTGAGACTAGAGGTGATCGATCATCCTTCCTTCGCAGCACTTGACACTCCGCGTCCTGACGGCGCTTTCGTAGCCAAATTTCTCTGTGCTTCCATTTGGGGACAAAATTTAACGTGTAAGGTACTTTGAATGGTCCGAATGATATTTTGGGACGAATAGAAAGTTTTAGGGGAATCACTAGCATTCGTGAAACTATATTTCAGTACATGAGAATCATTCGGCAGCACTTCGTCATTACTTCCCGAAGAGTTAATGCCTAGTTACATGAATTGCTTTTTCTTATAAATAAACTAATACGTCACTAATCCAAGAATTTTTTCGTAGCTTCATTCGTTTACTGATTAATCAAACTTCAAATTTTGTCCATAAAATATCACATGAAAGCATTTTGCCTTGGCTGAGAATTTAGTTCCTTATTTGACAATTCTCTCTCGATAGCGAGAAATATTTGTTATGAAAATGGACAAGCATTTGCATGAGCAGAAAAAAAGGACACATGTTGGGGCCATTCCAAACATTGGCTCCCGGACAAGAAATCAGTCACTTATTGTTTTTCGAGCTCAAGTTATTTACTACATTCATCAATCGGGTTTCAAAGCTGCGACCGTCTTTTAGATATATGCAAGTACTGAACAGGCATCAGTCTTCAATCATAGCTGACAACGTATAGACTTGTTTTTTAGTTACTCCACAACGATGGGACGAAAGCAAGACGTCTTGGAATAGCAAAAAGGGGCTATTGCATTTAATCAGGCAAAGGGACACCCAGTGCAGAAAGTAGCGGAATTTACTGGTGTTTCATACGGCACTGTTTTGCGGGTCTACCAATTATAAAAATAATCTGGTACATAAGGCAATTCAGGGCAAAATTGTTATCGGAAGAAAATTCTAACCGATGGGCACCGCCACCGTGTGCTCCGAATTCTTGACTGAAATCAATTTGCATTACGAATGGAACCACTGCTAAAGGTCAATAATGGCCATTTTCTGGCTGTTTCTGAACGAACTTTTCGAAAGAATTCTAAGCAACGGATATATGGAGCGGGGGGACTCGTAAGCGGTCGATGTTGATGACAACTGTCGGGTGCAATGGGCTAGAACTGTCATTAAATGCATGACTGTCATTCAGGTTATTTCAGGCATTTAGATTGGCCAGCAAGTCTCCAAATATGAACCCAATAGAAATTTTGTGAGTCCACCTACAACTACAGTTTAGATGTCGAGAAGATCGTCCACGTACTGTAGCCGCACTTCAAGATCAGTTGGCGCAAGAGTACTTTAAAATCGATCAGGTGTACATTAGGACACTTGTATATCGAATGCCACGCAGAATTGCTGCCATCATACATGCTCGTGCAGGTCGTAAGGTGACTAATTATAATTTTTGTCCCCGGAGTTCAATTGAGAGTAGTAATACATCATTTTCCCTAACATTCCTTGTCTGTACAATCCAAGTTACCGGAGTGAAAAGGTTTTAGACTTGCATTGGCTGTGCTATGTCGAGGACAGTCAGAAGTTTATGACAAACTTCATCAGCTAATGGCGCTGACCTGACAGTTCTCCGTTAGGCGTTGAACTCAGCTCTCATTTCAACAAAGACGAGTTGCGATGTTGTCCACCTCTTCTTTCCCTCACATATAACTCTACCGTCCCCTCACCACCCTCGAATCAAAACCCCGCCTTCTTTTTTGTTACCTCAGATCCCTGGACGGCCTCCCTTATCGTTCCCTCAGACCCAAACACTGCTTCCCTCATCGATTTTCTTTATCCCAGCGGCAGCAGAGCGGCTTTACGGATCTCAAATCCTTTAGTGCTTCACAAGCCTAAATTTTCCATCTCGGTGGCTGTGGTTACTCGAAATTGCAAAGGTGCCTTCCGGGGAAACTGTTGTTCCGCGGCATACTGCTCTGTTTGGTCAATTTTGTCACGCACTGAAGGCCTCTTTGGTGAGACGCCCAAATATTTCTAAGCGGAGCTAGCCGACGGAAATATTTGTATATATGGAGCTGAACAAGAGAAATACTTGAGCTGCCGTCAGCAATGTGGTCAGCCGCAGGCTCCGTGGAGCTAATCTGAAGCACCGGGTGTTGCAGGCTCCACAGCCCTTTACACTTGTAGCGTGTGTCCTTATCGGGATTTCAGCTTGTAAAATTCTCTTTGATCATTTAACCTGATGGACCTGATAAGGGTTCGAAGAAGTCGCGACAGGAAGAACGGGAATATTCCTTGAGGACAATTTTTAACATCACGATCAGGGAGCTTACAGGACTTCGAGTCTATCTTCAGTAAGGTGTGAAAGAAACCCGAGTATTCTTCGTTTAATATAAAATGGCTTGAAGACATATGATAACAATAAGGATGAGATATCAGGGACTAGGTCTACAATTTAGACGGCGCGGAGGCCACAAGGCTTCTTGCCTTGGACTGCCGTTCTGTTTTGTGGTTGTGCGCCATCTAATCTTAATGGATCAAGTCTTAACAGCTTTTCACTTCACAGTGAACTTCACAGGCGTGGCATATCGAGCTACTTACTAACCTGATAGGAATGTCGCGATCGCGTGATCGAGAGATCACGTGATATTTACATTCCAATGAAGTGAGTCTCCGTGGGAGCCAAGGAGACAAGAAACTGCTGAGTCACCTTAACATCATATTTATGGTAAAAAAGGCTGCAAAATTCGGTAATCCTCTTACTTAAAAAAGTTATGGGTCGAGTAACTTGGGCAAAAACTTGCCTTTTCCAGTATAATTTACTTATAGGTAATTTTAATTTGACCATCGGGGAATAGATCCCAAAATAACGCATGTTGCAGAGCAGTTCTGACGTTTGGATTCGTGCTAACGACAATTTTACCTTCTTCTCCTTGGAGGCATTTTGCTCGCCCATTCTGCTCTCACATTCTGCTCTCACATTTTGCTCTCACACTCTGCTCTCACATTCTGCTCTCACATTCTGCTCTCACACTCTGCTCTCACATTCTGCTCTCACATTCTGCTTTCACATTCTGTTCTCACATTCTGCTCTCACATTACAATGCTCTCGCGCCTCCACTGCCTGGCGCGGCCCCGCCTCCTGTTAAAACGCCGAAAGAGACCGACTCTCGTTTGAAGATCATGCGAATTATTTCGCAGGTCGCAGCATATTTGGGCTGGACCGAAAGGTGCCTCGCAGTTAATTACGTCACAGACCGTGCCTCTTGGGCCCCAGGTGCAGGCCCAGCGAACGTCGCTCGTGGGCCCTCTGGTCAATGGCCCCACGCGAGGTCACGTGGTCGAGCGCATCGGCCCCACGCGAGGTCACGTGGTCGAGCGCGTTGGCCCCACGCGAGGTTATTTATATCATTTGCAAATAAAAGACAAATCCGAGATCAAAGTTCGGTTATTCTGATGAAATAATCGTTGCCTTTACCTTGAAGCTATTATATTTCTCGTGCAAATTCTCGGTAAGTGAGGAGGTATAATTAAACCATTCAGCATAATCCAGTGACAATGTGAATAACTTTGGTCTCTTTCCTCTTGCAGATTTTTATTTACTTCTCCATTTTTCATAGACAGGACCAATGATGAGGTGACAAAGCACAATAAGTGAGCTCACAAAGTAAACAGAGTAGCATCAGAGCACCTTCAGAGTAACATCAGAGCAGCATCAGAGCAGCCTCAGAGCAACCTTAAAGCAACATTAGAGCAATATCAAAGTTTCAGAAAGTACCAAAGCAGCATCAGAGCGGCATCAGAGCAGCACCAGAGCAGCACCAGAGTAGCATCAGAGCAGCACCAGAGCAGCACCAGAGCAGCATCAGAGCAGCATCAGAGCAGCACGAGCCTCGTGATGCTGACGCAGCACGCGGGCCCCGCCCTCGCAGGATGGATCTGACGGCCGCAGCTCTCGGCAACACGACGGTGTTGCCGCGGCCGCTGCTCGAGGACGGTCAGTGTTTTCTCTCACTTCTCAAGTCTAATTTTTTACCCTCATATCCATGATCATCTGCAATTATCTTTAATTTTGGTCGCCCAAGCCAGATATTGCTGCCAGTTAGTTGGTTATTGACGAGGTGGCAAAGATATTAAACTGGGGCTTGCGGGAATTGGCATTGAATTGAATTGAATTTCCAGGAGGTGGTGGGTGTTGTCGGAGAGGAGGGTAGTCCGGGAGGAAAAGCTCATCAGTTTTACATTCATTTTTTTCATTCACATCGATGGATTAATTTGCGGTTCTGGTTGCCTTTTAAAGAGGGGTGGGTGTTGTCGGACGGAGAGGAAGGCAGGTCGCGAGGACAGGTTCTCCAGTTATTTCGTTCCCAAGCTCGATTTGGGGTGCTCGGACCATACTTCCTTCAGCAATGCAGCTCTCATGGATGCCGTCAACATATTGTAGAGCTTAGCAATTGCACTAACCATACTCCCAGTTGGTTTACATCTCGTTTCTTTTTGGACATAACATTATTTCAAATCAAAGTGACCGTGCTTACAGATTTTAAATCGCTCTCACAAGCGAATTAGTGAGACTACTGCTCACCCAATGACTTCTGTGAGGACTTTTCAGTTCGTGCGTCCGTTTGTTTGCTCTACTCGCACACACGAGAGTGCAGCCTTACGACAAACTTTTTAATGACTGAAAAATGGTCTCAACAAAAGAAAGAACTTTGCCAGACACGCTTGCATAGTGGCCAAATAAATTAGCGAGACTTATTTTCCAACTTTATTATTCAATTAAAATTACAATTTTACGCTATCTCATTCGAAGTATTGTCCTTGGAAAGCCACTGAGCGCTGGTGACCGGCTTCCCTCTCTTCATGACGTAACTGGAACGCTGATACTGAAATAGCGGTCAGTTGAACGGTTACGTAAAACAAAAGCACAACGAGGTAAAAACGAGTCTTGACTTTTGGGAATAGCATGAAAATGGCTTTCATTTCTGAAATGTCTTTACGAAGCGGCGGCACCCCAGTGTGGCCTCGGCGTGACGGCCGAAACATTTCCAAGTACAAGATGGCGAGAATTAGATTTTTAAAGATGAGCCGGAAACAAAGCGTCTGGCAGAGAAATGACACTCCGTATTATCGCCACTGTAACCTAAAAATAGAATAAGCAAATCAAAGAGCAAAATAATGTTGAATTGGTCTTTAAGTAGCTAAGAGATCGTCCGTGAAGAATTTGTGTCTCAAATTTAAGCATTTGCACAAGCATTCTTATCGAGAAGTTTTAAGGGACTTCGAAAAAGTCATTCGTATGAGATCGAACATCAAAAATAACTCGGAGCTGCCTCACGACAATGCGTCTCGCCACACTGCGATATTAATTGTCGGGTTTCTGGCCATTAAAAACATTTCGTCAGCTCTTCAGCCCCCATATTCCCTGACATGAGTTTTTGCTACTTATTCCTTTCCAAAGAATTGAAGATACACCTCAAGGAACACCATTTTGAGACGTTGAGACTAATGGAAAAGCTCTAACCTAACCTGCTGAAAGGCTAGTTCAGTATATGAGTTCTGAAAACTGAATCAAGACTCAAAATGAGATTGAAAAATCCGTCCTCAGTACTGTGGGGCCTTCCAAAACAACCAGTTTGAGGGTAAGAATGTGTAAGTGTAATTTCAACTGAAAGAAGTTTGAAGACACTAGTCTCATCGTTTTATTAACACATTTATTACGTCCCTTCGTGCGTATTGAGTTGTCGTATTACAAGTATCTCGTGGAGAGGGCCGAATTGATGTACATAAAGGGGTGAAAAATGACCACATGCGAGGATTTTTTATTAATTTTTCCTTCTTAATTTACACACCTCAATTATTTCATGTTTTCGGCAAGCTTTTTTTGTGTCATCCATAAAGTAAAGTTTCACTACAGAAAAGTATGTTTTTACGCATAACTCTACGGTTGATGCTCCCAACATTCAATTTACTTTTTTGAAATTTAGGTTGAAGCACGAAAACACAGTTGAAGGTTTAATTTTTTGAAGCATCTATGCTGCAAAACAGAATTCCTAAAATTCCTTTCAATTATTTATTTTTTCAATAACTAATTAGACTTTTTAAAGTACAACTCTACGCATGCGTTCACTTCTTAGTGTCCCCAGAACAAGTGAGGGTATTCGTCTGAGAACGTGGAACGATTTTCTTTTGTCGTATCCGCTCTTCTGACATGAAGGGGATGACTGATTTATTTACCTTTATTTTAATCCTATCATATTTTCTTCATCTCATCATCCTGACTACCGCTTGTGAAGAAACATATCAGCCCGCCAAATAGCGGCGCTACTTTCATTCTCTCCCAGAAGGAAAACGCCTTAAAATTGTTTCAATTAAATAAATTATTGGAATTAATTGTTTCACTTCATTAAATAACCGGAATTGTTTAATTCAATAAATTAAAATCTGAGCTTTGCACTTGTGTGTCCCCAGGGCGCAGCTCAATGATGGTGGTCGGCAGCAGTCAGCTCAGTGCCAAGGAGAAGGAACTCCAGGTAACTAAATGGTAACTGCAGATAACGAAGTGGTAACTCCAGGTTACGAAGTGGTAACTGCAGGTAACTGAGTGGTAATTGCAGGTAACGAAGTGGTAACTGCAGGAAACGAAGAGGTAACTGCAGGTAACTAAGTGGTAACTGAAGGTAACGAAGTGGTAACTGCAGGTAACGAAGTAGTAACTGCAGGTAACTAAGTGGCAACTGCAGGTAACGAAGTAGTAACTGCAGGCAACAAAGTGGTAATTGCAAGTAATTGACAGGTATCTAATTGGGGCTCTGATGTAACTAACTGAGGGGTCGGATGTAACTAACTGAGGGGTCGGATGTAACTGAGGGGTCAGATGTAACTAACTGAGGGGTCGGATATAACTAACTGAAGGGTCTCAAGCTCTGGATTTGACATATCTATGTGCTGCAAAATAACTAAGTGGTAAATAAATTTCCATAAGAGAATGAATCTACACTGAACTAACCTTATACTCTGAATGAACAAACTTCAGAGCACTCTGTCGCTAACAGCTCTGAAGCTCTGAAACTTGAGGCAGAGCTTGTCTGAGAAGCAGCGGCAGCCGTGGAAGCGCCCTGAATTCCGTTGATGTCCACAAACTGGGCTGTGCTGTAAGCCTACGGCACATAAACCCAACTGCAGAGTACATTTGTTCTTCTTGTGACCATTCTGTGTGAGTGTGGGCTTAAGTTGAGGCCTCATCACCACTCTGTGTGAGTGTGGGCTCANCCTCATCACCACTCTGTGTGAGTGTGGGCTTAAGTTGAGGCCATATCACCACTCTGTGTGAGTGTGGGCACAAGTTGAGGCCACATCATCACTCTGGAGTGCCACCATAGCCCGTCTCTCCACAGCCCGCCTCACCACAGCCCGACTCTCCACAGCCTGCCTCACGCCCCATTTAATGTGATGTATCGGCCCCGTTCTCGTTCGGCCAGCCAGAAGCACTTGCTGCGTGTCTGAATAATGGCAATGCCATCATTACTCTGCGTATTTGAATAATTACATTGTCATCATTACATCTCTAATCGGAAAAATAACAATGCCATCATTACTGCGAGCACCTGTATTAATGTAAGACAACTTTACGCATTTAAATAATTACAATGTCGTTATTACTTTGCGCATTGGAATAATGACAACGCCGTCATTATTTGATCATCTGAGTAATAACGACGTCGTAACCTCTGGACGCAGTGCCTCAGCCTGTCCCTAGCGCAGTGCCCTAGTGCCTTTTACTTCTCAGGAATTCAGGCGGGTCGGCCTATCATTTTAGAGGAAGAGGCAAGGAAACTCTTTTTGGTTTAAAGTTTTATTGAATCAAATGGACCCAGAGAACGACGGAAGTTTAAGTATACGTATTTAGTCATTGTTCATAATTATTCATACGAATTTTGTTTTAGAAATAGGGTAAAAGAGCGCAGGGCAGATGGTGCGCGGGACGATGATCCTCTGCCTCCAAGTTTATTTGCAGGCAGAGCAACAAGAATGATAGCAGAAAAGGATTAGTAGCAGTAAGCACCAGCTCTAGGCAGGACCAGCAGTAGTAGGGAACTATCTCTTTTACGACACAGAATGGGTCAGGACAAGTAGTGACTGTCGGTGGCCCAGCAGCTGTCATAACTGTATCTCGGCACCAGATCCACCGTGTCAGGGTACTGAAATCAGAAGAGAACTCGTGAGCTCTTTATCATCGACAATTACTGTGAAACCAAAACCATTGATAACAAATATTCATTTTCAGTATACAGTGCTCGATAAAAGTTTACTCCGAGTGTGTGGTACACCCCAACTATTTCCCATAATTTTACGGCTATAATAAGCCGACACATTTCTAGGTCTCTCTTAACAACGTTGTCAACACGCCTAGACGACTTGCGAGGCCTACTAGACTGCTTTTCTCAGTTGGTATGGCGTCACACTCTGTCTTCCCCAATCTCCCTTCCCCCCTAGCAAAGTGACACCTAGCAACACGATCACTTATTTTCAGTTGGTTGCCTATTTCCTTAGCTTGCTTATCGGCAAGCTTAAGAGTGATAATCTGGGCAATAGTTTTAGACGACAACTGCGTCGCTTTTCCCATAAGAAGGCCACAAACAACCTCAAAAGGCAAAAAAGTTAAAAAACGACGTCGGCCATAACAAAACAGCACGATTCCCTCACAACTGCGACCAAAACGACAGAAATGACAGAAAAGATCGTTGAAGGTTCGTCTGTGCAGGAAAAGTTAAAAGCTGAAGGAAACCTAAGCCCCCATTACAATTAATTTATGCTCCAGAAACAAACTGAAAAAAGATTAGTGGAGCACGTGTCCAATTGTTCTAAGGTGAGCTTGAAGAAACATTTAATCTTCAAGGTATAACTCAATATAAAAAAATAGCCTTTATTAATTCCAACACGTTTTACCGTTGGGTTTTTAAATGCCTTACAACGACTGGTGTGGTGGGGGATGTGAGGAATGTGTCGTTTAAACCTTCTTTTCCAAAGGAAATACTCCGCAGTCACGTGAAAACAAGTTAGTTGGTAGTACTCTGTCCAAAATTCAAATAATAATAAAGTCACAGATTCAAGGAAAAAAGAGAAAACCTCAGCGAACAAGTCGACACTTCCGGGCTACTCGAACTCGCTGCGCCGCCTCAGTCTCGGTCTCCACTCAGAACTGAGGGTCGCTGCCAGAGCAGCGCAATCCGACGCCCACATCCCTTCAAATCTCCGCTGCATCTGTCGTCCAAAGGCTCCGTCTGCCGAGTTAGCACTTTGGCCACAGCGGTGCCATATACGGTAGATGCGATCACTTAACTTAACATAGCCAAAGCAGTAAAATAAATTAGTACAAATTTTAAAGTTTCCATGAAATTTGTGTTCATTACTTGTATGTTTAGATTAGAAGGAAATTTGATAGGAGAGCTAAATTTGTCGAAACAAAATCCTTCGTTTTATAATTTACAACAATAATATTTGTCGACATTAAATTTCACTTACAGACATAAATTGCGGTCAAAGTGTTAAGGCTCCTAACATATGAACGTTAATAAACGTAATTACGAGGCTACAATGTCTAACACAGCCGAGTAGTGCCCGCCCTAATGAGGCTGAGCTCAAGAGGGCGTCGCGTCACAAGCGCACGACTCTTTTGTTTCTTCTAAACAGGACCACAGTCGAAAATACCGGACACTCTAAATAATATATTTTAGCTATAAATTCCTGTTGTTCCATTCAAAACCAGGGTGAATATGCACGCTATGGTATAAAATGTGAAGGAATTCTTTTGCAATGTTTCGTTCACGCAAAAATTAAGTTGGTGAAAGGTTTGGTTCGTTGATCTTTTATGGTGAAAAGTTCGGTTCGGTGACTTTTTATGGTGAAGGGTTCGGTTCGGTGACCTTTTATGGTGAAAGGCTCGGTTCGTTGATTTTTTATGGCGAAAGGTTCGGTTCGGTGACCTTTTATGGTGAAAGGTTCGGTTTGGTCACCTTTTATGATGAAAGGCTCGGTTTGGTGACCTTTTATGGTAAAAGGCTCGGTTCAGTGACCTTTTATGGTGAAATGTTCGGTTCGGTGACCTTTTGAGGTGAAAGGTTCGTTATGCCAGAGACAGGTGGCTTATGTGTGTGTGGCGGCGGCAGCTGTCTCTGTGACGGTTGTCAGTAAAGATAACTACATCTTTCTTACTTCAAATTGAAGAAAATCAATTTCAAATAGAAATTTATCAATTACAAGTTATTAGAAATCAACTTCGATTTAAAATAAATCGATTTGAAATCGAAATAAATCAGTTTCAAATTAAAATGAACCAATTTCATTTGTAAAATAAATCAATTTCGTATTAAAATACATCAATTTACAATGAAGAATATCAGTTTCAAATAAAATATATCAATTTTAAATTGAAATATATCAATTTCAAATTCAAATAAGTCAAATTTCAATTAAAACTGCTCATTTTATTTATAATTTTTTTTAACTACGCCAAATAAGTTTATATGATACAAAATTTTTCAGTTAAAGATACCAATACCGTAATTTTTAAATTCATCATGAAATATCGGTAACTATGTATAAAAAATCAATGCAAATATAGATGTTCGTGAAGATTAACAAATATCCATGTACCTAAATACTTAACTTATAGCTCCCTACATAACTTGTAGCTCCGTTTATAACTTACATATAACTCCGTATATAACGTATAACGTCCTCGCACAATGGCGAAAAACGACTCTCCCTTATTGTTCATCTGTTCGTGCTGTATTCCTATCAATACAAAATATTTTAACATGGCAAAAGTACATTGAATGGCAGTGAAAATGAGACCATATAGAAGTTTTTACGGCCTTTAATTAAGGCCGTAAAATACAATAAGTATTTAAAAACATAAAACTTTTTTGTGGCCCACTCTGTATGTTTTTTGTTATTTCGAGTGCAAATTATATACCTATGTAGGAAACAATCAATGTTAATGATATAGCCACTGTTGTATGTTTTTACATTTTACATTTTATAAGCGGTGCTTTTTAGTGTCATGGACCCGCTGTAACGATTGAAATAAGAAATGACTCAAATCATAGGTAGAAATTAAACTTTCGGTTTCCTTATTTTTACCTATCCTGTATAGACAGCTTGACTAACATAACAGCTTGACTAACTTACTAGCTTGACTAACTTGACGGCTTGACTAACCAGCTGACTCTGCTAACTAGCTGACTTGATTAGCTAGCTCATTTTACTGACTGGTATGCTTGATTAAATTGTTGAGTTGACTG
Organism: Orchestia grillus; assembly: GCA_014899125.1. Taxonomy (NCBI): domain Eukaryota; kingdom Metazoa; phylum Arthropoda; class Malacostraca; order Amphipoda; family Talitridae; genus Orchestia; species Orchestia grillus. The sequence continues at coordinate 12,969 of VOMN01008262.1, forward strand.
CCTATTTGACTAGATTAAATAGATGACTTGGCTGTTGATGAGACTTGATTAAATAGCTGATTTTTCTTCCTATGTGACTTAGTTAAATAGCTGACTCTTCTGCCTATACGACTCGACAAACAAGCTGACGATGGTTATTTAACCATCGTATCTAAGCCGATGATCACCGAGCATTAACGCTCACCTCCAGGTGATGCTAGATCGGCGTCGTCCCAAAGCCGATCAGTGGAGCTGGAAGGAAGGTTCGGGGGCTTAGGTTTCATGACAAACTATGATCTTCAAACCGCATGGGGAAATATTACAGAAGTTATATTCTTTTCATGTTCATCGGCCGCCATTTCTTCACACATGTAATGAAAATTGTGATTCTGTCTGACTTTTACCACACTTTTCAAGTAATCGAATTTCTTGTATTAATTTTTGGAAGCTGGCCGTAATACCCACGGGGCCAGTGACCCGAATGAACTTACGCACAAATTCTGACTGAATTTGGGAGTAATTCATGCGTAATTGAACAACTAGCGCCTATTTTAAGCATCAACTTCAATAACAAATTAGTTGAACACAGATTCGTGTAGGTTGAAGGTACGTGAATCTTTATTTTCCTATTTTTATAACTTTTCTCCCCGTAGTCGCGCCAGCAGTTCAAATTTCTGATGTGGCTAGTCAGTGGTGTTCCTGAGTCTATTTTTTTATTTCGAACAAAATTTAAATCACATTTGGATCTTCGAATTTGTTTTTATATGTCTGGATTGCGAGGCGATCGTGGGAGAGGTTCAGAAAAGCACCACGGAAATGGCAAGCAGGACGCTGTACTTTGCGTCACAATGAGATTGTGCAATTATGCTAACAGGCAAGGCAAATGCGGTCTCCTCATGCTAGTGCTTTGCGAATTTCGCTACAGAGTTCGACGATAATTTCTTTTAATATCATATTGAGGCCATAAGAATAAATTTATTTAATCTCGAGACCGCGGGTGTGAATCGCATAAATCGCGAAATCTCGAGGAGGAATAAATAAACGAGGCACAAATGGCGGGTGAAACTGCTCAAATATTGGTAGTAACTTACGACATAGCGTGCAGGGTCTAATTACTGAGGTCTTCATCAGGGCGAGGAATCCAAAGTTCATCCTGAGCTCCGTGGGAGATAGGAGTTGAACGGATCAGTCCAGCCTGAGTGAGGCATTGGAGAACTGTTCTCACATCATGGCTGCCTACTTGCACTAACTTACTTCAGTCCATTATCTCTAGGGTCGAACTTGAGGATTTGTGGATTGAGTGAGGCACTTCTAGCGTCCCTGGAGCAGGCTTTTCAGCCAGAATGTAGGCGTTTATCCTGAACATAATTTACAGTTAATGTCAACATTGCTTTAGGCTCATGCGACTGTCGTGCTGCGAAGTTCAAGTCATCACAAGTTTTTTGGTTTGTGACTGTTTTTGGCAGCCCTTACATCAAGAGAAATTCAAATTTAAAATATCTGTCTCATGGCTACTTTATTTTTCCGTTATTGAAGGAATCTCAAGAGACTCATTAAAGTTCCGGAACTTTAAGAAATTTTGACGCACAAGAAATTCGAATTTTTTCATGAATATTAAAAATATCTAGCTAGAAACTTTTTTGCACCTTCCATTAACATAACTATGAACAATACATGGCTATTAGGTAGATACTTATAACGACTACGAAGATGGTCTGCATTACTTTTTCACAACACTTTAGTGTTTCCAGTAAAATGAGTTGCCATCTTAAATTAGGCTTAGGCTGATTTTCATCGCAGAGGCCTAGAGCTCTACATTGCAGCAGAGAGATCCGCATACTCTCTGTGATGTCAAGCTGCCCACTCATCTACTACCTGTGCGTCTTCTATTGCAAATATTCTTTCACTCACTCATCTACTACTAGCACATCTTTCATTTCTCTCACATCTACGTGTATGTACTATTTATACCAGGCCTGTTTAAAAGTGTAAAACCTTGAATTTTTCACAAGCAACGATGCTAGTGAAGCAGAAGCGACGCAACGACGCGCAGTGGATGGGAACAGCTTAATGTGTATGTCTGGATTTATTTGCGCCTTCGACAGCGTCAGTCGCTACCTGGCGGCCACTTACTGAGGTGCTGTGACACCCGTTCGTCGAATTTCTGAGTTCACTCAATCTGGCCGAACGAGTCGAGCAACGATGCTGCATCAACTTTTACCAAAAGCTTTCTGACTCCAAAAAGGAAACAAATTTCGTAAAATTTAACAAAAGTCTGTGACGTGGTGATAAAATTGACGAGTGGTTCAACCAAATTAAATATGACTGCATTCAGTGAAGAGTACCGAGCGGTCTAAGAGGCCCCAAACAGCTCGAATTGCAGCTGTTATTGAAAGGGGGAAAATCTAGTAATGGAAGGTCGTTGATTAACTGTACGGGATATTGCTGAAGAGGTTCGAATCGGTAAAAATCGGTAAAGATTCCACCCATACACTTTTGCTGGAAAATTTGTGAAAGCACAGAAAGACTACGAAATTCATGCCGAAATGATTGTCGGTGGAAAAAAGAAAATTTCGTTCGAAATTGCGTATAGTCAGCCGAACGCTAACAACCCTGAGCCTGAGTTTTTAAATACTACGATACAAGCCATGGGTGTACGGGTACGATCCAGAAATAAAAGCGCAGTCATCTCGATAAAAGCATCCCGAGTCTCAAAATGAGCAAAAGCGCTGCAGGCGGCGCCAAGCATGATGAATTCAAAGTGATGCTTAATGTCCTCTTTGATACTCGTGCAATTGTGCACCACGAGAACGTGCAGAAAGAAAAAAACAGTTACAATAGAATCATATCAACAAATTCTTCGCCGGTTCCAAGACGCAGTTCGGCCCAAAAGACCAGAGTCCTGGACGGCAAAAACCTGGTAGGTGCGGCATGACAACGTCCGAGCGCTTTCACCTCACCTGGTCCAGAATTTCTTGGCAAAACAGGAAATTCCAATCGTTCGTCAACCCCTGTCTGCTCCAGACATGGCTCCTTGCGACTTCTGGTTGTTTCCGAAATTGAAGTCGCTGCTGAAAGAATCCTGTTTTCAGATTAAAGATGAGACAGCACAGAAAGCAACAGCTGAGTAGCACGCCACTCAAGAAGAAGCCTTCCAAAGTATTTCCTGCAGTAGAAGAAGCGGTGGGCTAAGCTAGAGCAGGTGAAAGAGGCCCAGTTTGAAGTGGATTTTGGTCCCAACCCCGGCTTTTAAGCAATGCATTTTTTATCTGTCGATGGTCAGACAATTATACTAGGCCCCGTACCTCTTCTACTATTCACAGATATACTGTTTGTCCGTTTTCTCCTAATCACACTTTTATTACTTGCACATTTTCCACTGTTCGCATACCTACTTGTATATATGCACAGACATCATTGAAAACGAAGCTCCATGAAGGTAATGCATTGTAATTTCTCCATAGTTGTGAGTATAATATTATTTCATTTCATTTCCCTCCTTCTTAATTCCTCCTCATTGACGGCTACGGCTCATCCGTCTCCCCAGGAGTTCTACAGCACCTACGATGTGTGGACGGGCATCAGGACGGCAATCACGCTGGCCCTCTTCTTCCTGTTCACAGTCTCTGTGATCCTCTACAAAAGCAGGTGCAAGAAGTCGAGGCCTTTCGAGATGTACCCCTCTGTCGAGGATCTGCCTGCCAGACCCCTCGACTACTGCGACTACTGGTGCAACAATCCTATCGGGTGAGTGGCATTGTGATGTGTTATCGCAGCTCATTGTGATGTGTCATCACAGCTCATTGTGATGTGTCATCACAGCTCATTGTGATGCGTCTCGCACGTGCTCTGTCGTCGGTAAAACTTGTTTCTTACTCAGTATAACTTGAGATGCGCAGACCTAAGTTCTTGGGTGCGAAAATTGCTTCCGGTAAATGGGCTTATGTTGTGCATGACCTGAGCTGTGTTACATTACTCAGTAAAACATGCTCATACTCATTATAACTAAAGATTCATTGGCATAAGTTTCTAACATGTAGATAAGACACGGTTTTTCAACAACGCAAGATGAATTCGTGTCAGTTTAATCACCGTGCCTCACAAACGGTCGCATTTAATACCCGCGGTCAGAGAAGGATGACAGCGCTTGGCCTCGGCTGTAAATGGAGTCGAGCAATATAGTGCGTAAGACTTCCCTTGAAATTGAATTTCAGCCGGGTTGCCTGCTCTGCAGCTTCAATATTCATGGCTGCGCACACAATCGAGGCCTTACGTGTGCTCTGTCGCCTCAGAGGCCTGCAGTGTGGGGAGGTGCTGAAGGGGAGGAACAAAGGGAACGGATGGTGGAAGGAGGGGAACGGATGG
>VOMN01008267.1:0-12716 GCA_014899125.1 Orchestia grillus
ACACACCTGCCCTCAACTCACCTCGACACACCTGCCCTCAACTCACCTCAGCACACCCGCCCTCAACCCACCTCGACACACCCACCCACAACTCACCTCAATATATTTGGGGTTGTATTCCTTGATCTCTCCAAGCGCGGCTTCATATTTTTCTCTGTTCTTTTGGACGTCTTCTTTCGCTTTGCTAACGCGTTCTTGGAGCTTCTTGACCTGCACACCAGCCAAGACGCCGATTAAACACACAAACGCACCTTTCAAACTAATATGAATAGAAAATCTTACTAGAAAATATATATCACAGAACTAGAGTTCCACTCGATACCACTCTACACTTATCGTCGTGCTGCAAGTTTATACTGTGAGCATCAGTGGCAGCACATTGTGTATTCTACACTTTCGGTTCTCCGAGTGCTCCTGACGAACGCTTCTTAGAGCATGATTTGAGAAAACGTTTGAAACATTTAAAATAAAAACTAAGAATTCAATTAAATGAAGCTCAAACATAGATAATAAAAATGCAACGAAGCTCATCATGAGAAAATGAGAATAATTTCAACGAAGCAAGAAAATCGAGAATGTTGCAAAATTCAAAAAGCCGAAACAATCAAGAAACGTCTGTCTTTTTTTATGGAAGCGAGAGTAGGTTAACACACTGGCGTGTGTATTGGAGAAACTGCAACTGTTTTCGTGAAACACGGTAATCAGGGCTCGAAGGAAAGATGTTAAGTCAGGGCATGAGAGGGGACAAGCAAGCTACGTTAGGCAGCTCAAACCAAGACAACCTCCAGCCCTGCCAACACAGACAACTCGCTCGCCAGATAGGGAGCTTAGTCAGACGCAGGCGCCTCCGCACAAACTCTCCTCCATCTTCTCCTGAGTAATTGTGTCGCATTCTCCAGCAACCAAAAAGTGAAGAAAATTCTGATGAATTGAATTAACTTTAGTCGAAGACGTTTCAGATACCTGCTGCATCGCTAGCGCATACAAATCGGTTTGTAGAACGTATTGGTAAAGGGAAGAGCGACGAGCGCCACGGTTCTCCTCACCATGTTTCACTGGACCTTTTTTCATGACTTGAAAAAGGAACAGGTATCCGAAACGTCTTCGTTTGATCCTTCAACGTCTACATCATTTTGGCGCTAAAGCTGCAGTCAGGTTTGTACGTGTAACTAGCTGCAACCTGATTTTATGTACGCAACTAAATTCATGTGCACAACTAGGATGCATTTGGACTCACAAAACCCTGGCAGCATCTTCATAAAACAGGGTGACATAATCCTCTAATCCGTTATAGGGCTAAAGATTAGGTTCATCGTAATTTTCTCCACTTTTAAATTCTCAGTGAACTTGTGATTCAAGTGCAGTGACGGTTGGTGTGGTGTTCGAGAAATGACAAAGCCGGTAATCATAGAGAGGGATTATTTGTTTAAGAAGTGTGGGTCATCTAATATATGGGGCCACCTCATAGCGAGACTTACACGTCAATTTCGGCAATAAGCAACTAGCAACAGGAATAATCGTTGCTGTTCAAATATCTTTTGGTCTTAATTGTCATTAGAAATGTCCTCTGAAATAGCAAGGTACGTAAATTTCGACACATATTTTGCACGTCTCAACATCCCAGCGACCGGCTAACCAAAACTACAAGAATTCAAGCCCCGAACAAACAGAGGCGCTTCTCAGGACTTCAACGCGCAGACACTAAACAACAGCGCCCACTTCTCGAGAGACTGAGCTAGCGAAGAGATAAAAATTCTAGTTATTAAGTGGAACCGTAAAGCGGTGTTGGTAGGCGTGTCAACAAGGAAACAATCCGAGGATTTCAACAATTGAGAAGTCTTTCGTTGGTCTAAGGTAAATATAAAATTATTGCTCGTGTCTTCAGAATGATGGGAGAGACGATTTTCAATCGAGGTGAAATGCCGATAATAATGGCACCGCAAATTTATGCTCTTTCGCACCTTCACCATAAAACTAGAGCACACGATTTGATTTCCGAGAACTTTAATCGTAAGTCAATGTGCAATATATACCTATGCATCAAATATTTCTATAATATAACTACTAGGTAGCGAATTTTATTTCAAGGACTGAATAACCGTCTACAAATTAAGGCGCTAAGGTAGATTTATGAATTCAAAGTTGATAAATTTATTTGTTTCAAACTATCACATTATTTATGGTGTTATGACAATATCCAAACGATGCTAAATCGCAACGATGGCGAGTCGTAACAAGCACAAACTTTCAAAAAGTGAAGTCACAAATTAAATCGGGCATCAGGCAAGGACTTCATTAGGGTTAGACTGCTTAGCGGCAGCTGGAGGCTAGAAGGACAGCTAATGGAAGCACCAATCGCGAACAGTGTGTACACTGGTTCCAAAGGTTGATGCATATATAGAATCAGCATTCAAATCTGGCTATAGCAAATGCAACAGAAAAAAAATATACACGAGTGAGAACAGAGAACTGGGCTGAAAGGCATTTTATGTACGTCGGTAAATTTTACCCTCAGTAACATGAAGGACCAGCAGGAGGGTAGCCTTGTTAAGCTGCGATGTTAGTCGTAATAAAAGCGTACCTCGTCAGCAAGAGGAATTAGACATACACTTACAATTACGTTAAAAAAGAAGAAGGTGCAAGGAAAAATTCAGCATAAGTAACGTTGAAAAACAGATTTTTTAAAATGAAAGTCAAGAAATATTATACAATGAAAGAATTTCTGGAGGTGAGGTCAGGGGCAACTGAACAGAACGGTATTTAGATATTTCGTGACTTGCAACAAGCGCGCACAAATATTTTGACCATTTCCTCAGACGAGATCATATGTATGAATTCATTTCAAATCCGTACTTATTTTTAATCACATTAAAAGCAAAGCTTATTAATGATCAACATTATACTTCATTCATTCCAAAATTGATCCTCAGGTGAAAGCTGGAAAAGTCACGCTCGATTGCAGCATTGCTTAGAACGGGAACGCGCCCCAGGTTGAGCCTTCAGTTGTACGGGCACATGGGTCACCAATTTAGGACTGGGCATTCGAGGGACAAGTCGCAGGCGGCGAGCAGGTTAGAACCATCAAATTATCGCAGGCAAGTGCAACAACTCAACACAAAGTTGGCAGGGAGACTTGAGCGTAACCCAGGGAGGCAAGAACGGGCGCTGCACCACGCTAAAACGAAGCCATTCGCAGGACCCTGGTCACTCGCCGGCACTGCTGGCGCATCAGACGCAGCGTCGCTTAACGCGGACATTGCATGGACAAAATTCGACCATTTCATCAAGAAGTCGGCAACTGCCTTGAAGTATGCTGACCCAAAAAGAGCAGTACATAATAACAGGTGTACGCTTCAAAATACTAGCTGTTCAGTTAGCTGGCTGACATCTGCGTCTGTGCGCTAACATGTATGGCAATGCCAGGATCGCGTACACCTTGAAACACCACGGCAGTCTCAACTCGACTCGAAAACGAATGCTTCAACCCTTCGAGACTCGGTGGTACGTGGGCGTACCGCCAAGAAAAATACTATTACGTATAATGAGCAAGAATAGGGCATAGGGCTGTGGCAACCCGTGCCTTGGTATCAATTTTGGATGAATGACTTCTAGCACTGTTCGTTTTCAAATAAGTTAATATGTGCGCCAGAATTAGCTCCTTTAGTAATAAAACCTGATCCGTCGTTTGGGCCTCAAAGAGCTGAGATTTAAGACACGTTGGAGTGAGACAATTTGTATGTCGACCGTCGCGTTTGGAGGAGACTTGACAGGGCAAAATGTGGAATTGTTTTTTTATGGAGAAATAACAATATCGCTCGCGTACGCCAAAATTAAAGTCAATTTCTTGAAGTATTGCACTTGAAAAATAATGAAATGGCAGTCGCACAAATACTAGATGTTTTATATTACGTGGACAAGCAACTGGTTAATTAAACTTCGATTTGCACGACCTCATCGAGCATTAAAGCGTGAAAATGCGAGGTTTTGTAGGAGCGAGGCTCTCTGAGTGTCTAATCGAAACTTTTACATTGACTTTCAGGCACTCTCGCGCCAGCAACTGATGGTCCATACCTTTCTCAAAGCACGACTTACTCAAAAGTTCAAAGCGTCCATCCGCTGCTACTTCAAGATATTAAATTCATCACAAATAAAGTCAACTCTCCTCCAATTTATGATACCGACTCTGCACAAATGGAAGGCATCGATCATATGCAAAAGAAAAACGTCGATTCTCGACCAATTTAACGTATCAATTCAAGCCAACCCTTTGCCCAGCAGGTTTTCTGATGAAAGCATGTGATTTTGAGGCAACTTGACTGCCCTGAGATGCAAGAGTGCACTGGAGAATGGCCATTTTGCACCGCGAGAGGGCAAAGTAGACCGAGTTAACTCGAGGCAAGCTTCTTCTAAGCGAAAATTAGGCGATTTTACTCGACCGATGCAGAAAAATACAAGTTGGGTCAAAGGGGTTAACTCGTCGTTGCCGTGGAAAGGGTTGAGCAGAATACAACAAATGAAATCATGATTGTTAGGAAGCCTTGAGTTGAGAAGGCGTAGGAGAGGGGCAGAAGAGGGCGGGCTACCTGAGGTCCTACCTTCACACTGTTGGGCTGATGGTGAGAGAGGCGAGTGATTCGAGGGTGAGAGTGACAGAGGGAGGGAGGGAGAGAGAAAGATAAAGTGATGAGAGAGAAGCATTCAAGTCCGCAACCGCATCCGCACAGAGGCGTCTCACACGAGCTCCAAAAAAAAACTTTCTTCGCTCTATAACCATCTAATATTTATTTTGCAGTAAGACTGCATTTACCTCTGTGCTGAGAACTAGCAGCTGCCTCATGGTCCTTATCAGTTTAGTTTACAGAAATTAGCTCAATTTGACTCTGTGTTGATTTTTTTTAGAATAGACATGTTCCAGTAATACCTTCACTGTAAAATTTTAATATCAGTTGAGCCACCAATAAATCATCAGAGAAACAACTCGAAATTTCAGCAACAGAGATCAATTCACGTAGAGCCCAAACTACAATAATCAATCATTTGAAAATAATACATAGCGCGAGAACTTTTTCGCTCAAGGTTTATCATACTACCCGCGCGTACGAGTGTGCTACAGCACACAGCACGTGCGTGGGGCCCCCACACACGCGCGTGGCGCCCACACTTACGCGCGAGGCGCCCACACTTACGCGCGTGGCGCCCCCACGCACGTAGGCCGCACGCAGGCCTGGCCCCTAGGAGCACGTCCGAGACACCTCTGTACGAGCGGCCGCGGTGTAATGAACGCCTAATTATACATCAACGTGACTGCATAAATAGTCTCAAATATCAAGGTAGATACATAATTTACGCTTAATTATCAAGGTGACTACCTAAACGCTCAATTACCAAGATAGTCACATAATTAATGCTCAACTATCAGAGTAACTACGTAATTGAAGCTCAGTTATCAAGGCAGCAACATAATTAACGCTCACTCAAGTAGCTCGAGAAATAATAGTAAATTACGACAGCATCAGAACACATCAACATATTGGTAAAAGCGGCTCAGATGATGACAATGATTGGAATGCGGCCGTATGACTTAAGAAAACGGTTAAATTAACGATTAAAATATACGTTTTGCGTACAAATTTCAAACTTGATGTTATGTACCACCACCCACCTACCCACTCAACCACCCAAGCCGCTCACCACTGGGTACCACCACCCACCCAAGCCGCTCACCACTGGGTACCACTACCCACGGCCACAAATACGTTGAATTCGCAACTTCGTTAAGTGGTCACGATCAAGAAGTCGATCTACAGAAGCTGTGGTGTGAATAGCAATCCTAAACGGCCGCTCTCTTTACCGCAGGTGACAATGGTCAGGACCACGGGTCATGGAAACGTCGCTGTAATCCCGCATTTCATAGGGCAGCAGACCACACCCACCCACGGCGTATATGCCTATTAGTATATACTGCATATATATCGTGGACGGCAAGTACCTACACTGGTGATGCAAAGGAAGGAGGCAATAACACATTACTATGGAAGCAAATAAATACAAGAACGAATATGGGTCACATAGAAATATACAGATAAATTTGGCGGAGATGGCTATAAACAGTAGCGTAAAAAGGTACAAAAATCGACATATAGTGCCAAGAAAAACCGTGTACCGGGTGTAGTGTGTCCAGGTAACGTGTGAAATGTGTTTGTACCGGACGTAGCTTGTACATGTACCGTTTGTAACTTGTGTGCACCAGGTGTAGCGTGTGGAAAATATATGATCGTTTGTGCAGGAAACTGAGCAAAAAATATCATACATAAACTGAGCAGTATTTTCAAGGGCTGACGAGGCAAGAAAGCGAACGATCTGGAGTGTTAGTCAACAAGAAATGTACGAAGTCAACTCACCGAAACATGCTTCTGCAAATGGAAAAAAAGAGAGAAAACAAAGAAATTAAAACAGGGCTATGTGAAGAACTGAAGCTAATCAAATAAAAAATACCGTAAAATAAAGGAAAATGAAAGAGTGCACAAGAAGTTAACAACAAAGGCTAACATGAGCACTAATGCATTCCTCTAGGTAGCCAATTGAGCTGCAATCATCACAAAAGAGGTGTTCTACCAACTATCCCGCGGCGGGCCTCTCTATACCCCATGCTCGAGCACGAACTGATTTGCACGGGTGTCGGCATTTTTCCTGTCTTGAGATTTTCTTAATATAAAATTTACTACGCTTGTCAACACTTCTAGGTCGATACCTGAGGCTGGGTGCAATATCAATGACCATCTGCCTACTATATGTTATGCAATTTCTATACATGAGAAATACAAAATCCCTACAATCATGACCGATTTTAAAAGTGGAAGCGAATAGCTCGGAACTGGAAACTGATGCTCATTGTGGACAACGGAGATGCTAAACTCGGACCCAAAACTGACTTAGGTGTCAACTTGGCAGTTTGAAATAGACTAAGACGTCAACTTGGCCGTTTAAAATAGATGTATTGAACTAGTGCTGCAAGTGTAACATAAGAGCTCACCTCAGATGATGAGGTACCGACCACGAGATGAACACAGAGGCTCTGTGAGCAAAACCACTCACGTTTTGGATTCCAAATTCAAAGATGTGTCTTCAGGCGTAAGGGACAGCAGGAGATACAGACGAGATAAAACACCCAGAGCGCAGCCTGAGCAGCTAAAGTGACTGTTGTTCTCTTAACAAGAATATTGGCTGCTTGGATGAAGGCTCCCTAGGCACACAAGAGGCCCTCGAGAGGGGGTAAGGAAGGGGCCATTTAGCATGGACGGCAGGGAACGTGGAATCTATGCTCAAAGCGTGTTCCCACACAGGATTTCTTGTGCATAGAAACTCAAAGTTAAGAAGGAAGTGGAAAAAAGATAAAGAATAAGCGCGAAAAATACATGAAAATGGAAAGAAGCAAAGTGGTCACGAAAGACTGAAGTCCCAAAGACCTAGCTAAAGCTGAGGTAATCTAACAGAGTAACCCTGGAGATGCTAGTTCCTATGGCATTACACAAGAGAGACAGACCTAACCTAACCTGAGCTGTAGGTCACTACTTCCATTCGTACAGCCCTCCCTTTTCCCGTATCTGGAGCACGTTGCAGGCCCATTCGAATAAACTTGTACAACTCATCCCACTCAATGGAAATGATGAATCCTGTTATTGGCACTCGAAATGAAAAGGAGGTGCAATGCGACAGGTAACATTTTTACTAACAGAATAATTAACACCTACTAACAGATGGATGAATTAACAGGGGGAAAAAAGTCTCGGGTGTATATTTTTGTGTACGCGACCTTGCCGACGGTGCAGAATGAGTGGCACCTAGCACCAGATCTTCAGAGAATTGTTCAAGCAAAATTTTCCCACTCTTTTGTCACCAACCATAGCCGACGCTATGTGATGATTTAATGATGAGTTTATGATCATGGGTAATAAGGCACTAAGTAGACGCTGGGTTCAGTCAGCAACACGCGTTCTGCCAATAACTCATTGACGTCAATCCTAAAACATAAACTCTTGTGCTATTCCGAAAAGCCACAAAAAAACATAGAACACAAAAACGAACTCAAAAACTTAAAATTCACACATGAAATTACACCGAAGAATGAGAGCAAAATAAAAATAAGAAGTACACAAAAAAAACGCAGCAGACAGTGCAATAGTCTCATAATTGAGCGAGAGCATCAATGGAGAACACTAATGCTAAATAGCATTACCCTTTCAGGATATAACCCTTTACAGACCTCTACGTCTCGGTAAAAATTCGAAATGGTCATTGAAGAACAAGTTGAAATGGGCACTGAACATTAAAATTTGTTAAACTTGAACATATCTACGCGAATACTTGTGTGAACAAGATGCGTATCCCCTCAGTGCAACTAAGAACTTGTGTTTAAGAAAAAGCCTCCGACGCGACTTGAACGGAAACTGTGCGGCACACAGAGTTACAATAGCGACGCTGCATCAATGGAACTCGATGCAGCGCTCAGGAGCCCAGCGCAAGCCCCTACGACTGGCGACCAAGGGCGGCGCTGGACGCCTTCGGGAGCGTGGGACGCGCCAAAAATGCGAGTCGTTTGACGCGTCTAGCCCAGAAATGCAGTCTTCTAACGCACCAAAATACGAGTCGATACTTGGGGATATATCACACAAATGGTTTTTCTGAATCAACTGATACGTCGGATTTTTCAAAGTTTGTGTGCTGTATTTTCAGAGATAGTGGTAAAGACGTAATAGCCATTATTCCCCGATGACTGCGAGTTGGGCTCAACAGCCCGCTTTTGCCACAACGCTACGTTCCCAATCAAAGTTAAGGCTGGACATCGTCATCACGGTTATATTTTAATTAATACAGGACACGCCGGGCCGAAATTCCCTCGCACCACCGCCGTACAGCAGCGGTTAAGGTGCGAGCCCCTAATATCCCGGGAGTGCCGTATCCACGCTACCAAAAGCACAGCTAACAGACTACCAGTAGCGATGGAATAAAATTGTACAAACCGAGCCTTGCGTTCGAAACCCTAGAACACCCACCCAGCTTTACTCCTCTACCGCCCTAACGAATTTCTTGCAATGGACGACTTTTATAACTGAGTAATGTTCATTCAACATATAATAGATGTAGAAAGCGCCCACTAACCCAACGCAACATGACGAATTGAATAACAAAACGCGCTTTTATAAATGCCGCTCAACAAAGCGACTGGGTCACAGAGAGAAGAGAGATCATTCTATGAAACAACGTTCTCGTGAGTGATAATCAACAAACTATAAACCCAGTGGGTATTTGAAGAAAAATAATAATAATGAAAATAATGATGTACCTCGCAAAAGCAAGAGGTAAGTAATTGAGTAATTAGGCAAGTCATTACCTGGTCAGGCGAGAGAGCGGAGTCCCCGGTGGCGTTTCTCTCCTGGTTGAGGGCAGACCTCTCGCCCTTGCAGGCGGTGTGGTAGTCGTGGCGGGCCTTGTTGACCCGCTCGTAGAGCTTGGCCCACTGCTTCTGCGCCTTCTTGAAGAGCTCCTCGGTGTCGCGCTTCTCCTTCAGCTGGCCCATCATCGACTGCAACGGACGCGCGCTCAAATCAAGTGCCCACTCCTCGTATGTCAAATCCAAACTAACATTTGAGCTGACTCACGCTCTCAGTTCTACATACATCAACGATGTCATTACGCGGTGATCATAGTTATTAACGTACGTATGCCGCTCTCTAAACTACCCTTCCTCAACAGGTCGTTATCTACCTTGACAGAATAATCAGCCGAAAAATTACTCCCTCTCCAAGCCTTTGCTTCCTAATTCCTCACCACGAACATACGAACAAGCCACAATCCCAACTGAGAAATCACCATTTCTCAATCGGAACACATCCATCGCTAGGTCACGCGAAGAGGCAAAATGTTCACCAAATATTCCTCTAGCTTTGGAGGGTATTCAACTACAGTTGGCGCTCACATCAACGGACTTCGGAACTATGGAAGCATCTGAATGTTTCCAACGTGGTCGATATGAGAGTCGAATTCGAAATATGCATTGGACTCGAATCTCTCTTTTGGGCAGCCAAGTGTTTCGAGTTATTTGAAACCTTGTGCGATGTTGATCACAGGTCCAGCATTATTGCATCGATTCTACCCGCATTTCGTCCATTAATGCACGCGTCAAGACGAATTCTCGCCCGGAAATGTTTGTTCATGCGTCACGTGTGTTTACCTCGACCAGAGCACGGACTGTAGCCGCTGGAGTGACGGCTCACCTTGTGGTAGGTGTCCTTCTGCCAGGTCTTGATGTTGCTGTGCACCTGGTTCATGAGGTTCTCCTTGACCCGCAGGTGTAGGTCACACACCTGGTCGCTCTCCACCAGCACCGCCTTCCACGCCGCCTCCGTCGTGCCGTACTCCGGCCCTGCAGCAGCACGGGACGTCATCACGAGCGGCGCTACAACATTCTACCGCGGCTCGATTGTTCACAGCGTCAGAATTTATTGTCCATCTTTATAAGGAATGATATGAACGTACAAAGAACAACGTGAACGTACAAAGAACAACGTGAACGTACAAAGAGCAACGTGAACGTACAAAGAACAACATGAATGTACTACGTACAATAAACAACATGAACGTACAATAAACAACATTAGTAGTATTGGTGGTGATAGCAGTGCTATAGTAACTCAGACTATCTCGCACCGAAAGAGAAGGGACCATTTAGTACGGATGTAGGAGAACGAGGAATCTATGCACAAGGTGTGTTCCCACTAAAGATCCCCTGCGCATAGAAACAGCAAATTATGAAGGAAAAGGAAGAAAAAAACAAATGAAAAATAGCAAAGAAGGAATGAAAACGGAAAAAAGCAAGTGGGCACGAAAGATTGAAGTCCCGAAGGCCTATCTATAGCTATGGTAACGTAACAGTGCTTCTCTGGTGTCGTCAATCCCCATTGCATAGGATAGACAAACTTAACTAACCTTACCCTACTACCTACCCTATGCCCTCTGAGCTCTGACAGGACGCAGGAACATACACACCCAACGCTATTCATTGCTTAGTTTGGCGACGGTCTTTAATATTTAATCGTGAGATAATCAACTGATACTTCACGGTCCGCCGTAGTGCGGGGGCATGTTGTGGCGACCCCTGCATGCTAACAGTCGCGCTAATATACAACACGAGAAATGGTCGTATGGGTTAGCAGAATTCCTTCTTTTATACGAGTTTCGTTGAAGACCTGAGAATACTTTTTGTTTACAGTCTAGGCAATTTTTACAGAAAATTGAAAAATTAACCAGATTGTAAATATTTTTGCATTGTTTTTTCCGTATCGTTCGGACGATTTGATTCAGCCGATTTCTCGAGGCTGATTGCACAGTAATAAGACAATAAAAATTGAGCATAAGAAAAATATATGGTCTACTCAACCCCACTAAAAATTGGCGCTATAGGTACGTTCTCTCTAGTAGACCAAGGGTTATATATTAATGCGTTTCAACTATCCATAATACCAATTAATAATAAAATAACTCAATTTTAATAGATGGATTAAATAGACATACTTTATAGAACGATACGGTATCAAAAATACGCTTAAACCATCAGTATTTGAAGTTGATGTACACATTTTTCTCGCTTATTTTATATCAGAGTACTTTCATCCACATCGGGGACGGGCGGGGACAGAGTTTACGTAACTGGTGGCACAACTGTGCGTTGCCAGCAAAGGGTGGTTTACCCGTGCAGCATCAGCGGTTCTTCTTTCTGCGCCCTAACACACATCAACAAAAAAGGAGACGGATTGAAACTTTGATGTACACTATCGACCCACACGCCTTCTTCACTCATTTTGGAATCCAATACACACTTCGGTTTCTCTCATACAGTGCTTTATTATTGATATTACACTTATGTTTGCCATTAAATTCACCATGATTTAGCTTGCCATTATTCTTAAGTCCTACATTACGTTCTCGGTCGGGTGCTCACGTTAGTACCCTTCACGTGCACCACCACCCACCCACACCCCTGCACCACTGCGTTCAACACATCACACATAAGAGTATCCCTCATTTAAAGAAGCAGCACAAGATGGGGCAGCGGGAGGGCAGAAGGGCCGCACCTTTCTCTATAGTGTTGTTCCATTTCTTGCTCCAGTCCTTGAGGCTCTTGGCGTACGCCTTCTCGATGTCGGCCCGCTCTTGCACGAGGCGCATGAGGTCGTCACACAGTCTGTTGCCATCTTCGATCCGTTTTGTCGTTCTTTTGTAGTTGCCGATCTGCACAGACCATTAAATGTGCGATGAAGGGAAATATAACGAAAAAAGAATGACAAGGAGAGCATACTAACTCAGGCATGGATGCTCGATTTAATTCCCAGTCCACCGACACGGTTATGCTATTCGATTCCTCTTAGACCGCACAACAGGCACTAACCTAACCCAGCCAAAATATCAATAATCAAATCACTATCAAGTCCGAAAAGTTCCCTTGTGCGCTTGCAGTCGTGATGTGAGGTCTGAGAGAGCAGTCCTCGGCAGCTACGGCCTAGTTTCCACCCAAATTAGGACTTGGTAGTTGAGTTCTGGGGCGGCACCTCGGCACACGAAGGACCCGGCACACGAGCAATGGGGCCTACGAGCAATGGGGCCTACGAGTAATGGGGCCTACGAGCAATGGGGCCTACGAGTATTGGGGCCTACGAGTA
>VOMN01008272.1:0-19191 GCA_014899125.1 Orchestia grillus
ATAAGTTGCAGGTTACTTGAACGTCTGCAACTCCGCTGCCTACTGAGTGTACATTCGAGATTCGTACCAAGTGCGGGCCCGACGCCCGCTATAGCTCTTCGGCCTAGCCCTTCCCTGTAACCACGAAAAACCAACTCCCCGATGCTACGCTTGAGGATCGCTAACTTTCTAATTACCACGCCTTCTTTTTCTACCCTCTTTCTTGATTAGCGAATTTGAGTCTACTAGTCCCAAAATCTACTTCCGAGTGACGCCCGTTTGACCCAGTTTAGCCAATTGTGACTCCCTTGTGTTATGCTCAATTGTCCAAAGTCCCACCTACAGCTCTCTGCCGGGTGTATGTTTCCTGTGCATTTGCTAGAATTATCGTGGTTAAGCCCTCGACCACTCTCGAGGACCTTTCTTTAAAGTAATTTCCTTTGAGAACCCTCTACCCGTGAGAGTGTGGTCAAATATTTAACTTGTTATGCGCGCTTCCAATTTTCTGGCATTATTACCTCACAACAAAAAGTTTATATTTTTAATTTCATCACATGACTTAATGGAGCAGTGCAAGATGTCGCGTGCGAGCACAGTATATATGTTCGGCTTGTAAAACTGTTACTTTTGGCATGGAAGTCCGAAAATAAATTTTCAAGTTATTACGAGGAACTCATTACTTTGAAACCCGATGGCGGGTGTGGTCGAACTGTGTGAAGACTCCCATTTACATGGCTAGAGTGGCCTCAAAATTTCGAAGATGAAACAATTTCCAAAAGTCTTCCGTGCTTGTTGCTGCTAGTAGGATTTTGCCTCCATGTACCGACAGAAGGGTGCTCTGTCAGAAAAATATTGGTGTCCATCTGTTTTTAAATATGCAGTAACTGAACAGTAGTTCGTGCAAAATGCAAAAGCGAAGTTTGAAATGAATGAAAGACTTGTATACGATTTTAGTTACATTGTTTTAATAAAAATATTCTAATTTTTAACATTTCAACGAACGCATAATCCGTGAATGCTTTAGGTTTGCCAGTAGTGTCCGCTAAAAAAAAAATCGAAGCAATCTAACGCGAGTTAGGTTTTAAAAACTTATTTTGTGTTTTATGAATGTCTGTCAAGACTTCGAAATTTGCGTCCGTTTCGATGAGGTTATCTTTCCATTACGTATGTGGGACCTGCAGGATGTTCCTGTGTCTCCTGCTGGACTTCTAAACGCTCAGGATATTGCAGGATAATGTCACACAAAACATAAACTAATGTAAGATAATGTCATACAATATACACTACTGTAGGATAATGTACAACACACATTACAGCAGCATAATACCATACAACACACACTACTACAGCATAATACCGTACAACACACACTACTGCGGGATAATACCAAACACCACACACTACTGTGGGATAATACCATACAACACACACTACAGCAGCATAATACCATACAACAAACACTACTGCAGCATATTGCCATACACCACACACTTCTACAAGATAATCCCATACAACACACACTACTGCAGGATAATGTCGTTCGATACCCTTCCTACAGCAGTATAAAAACATACAACACGAACACCGCAGCTGACAACAAGTACAATGTTATAGAAATCTATGTATACTTATGATATACAAGGCGCTGCTGAAGGGATGGGATTGTAGCAGCTCGTATGCTTTCATTAAGAAATTTAGGTCTCGTACGACTACGCGTAAATTGAAATTCGATGCACTGCTGCTCACTGATGTGGGGGGGAGGTGAACATGTGACACAACGTTGGAACATCATTATCATTTTCATCGCAAGTTCATTGTAAAACCAGTCTCGTTAATCATCTGCAAAAATATTTCTCAAATCATGAGAGCACTCGAACAAACTAACCAAGCCTTCGCAATGAGTGGATGGAGTGGTGAATCTGAATGTGAGTGATCGAAGCGGCCAATAATGCTGGTGATCATTAAAATAATTATAATTACCTTGCAAATAATAATATCGATGCCGGATCGTTAGTCATCGACAAACTGATCCAAAAATCTTCGTATTACCTATTGTTATCGTTTAAAGTTGATGCGGGAATGTGAAAATTTATGAATCTATCGTGAATTCACAACTATCGCGAGAGAGATTCAAGCAATACATAGCTCCAAAACTTTAATTTTTTTTAATTTGAATTTTCGTCAACCTTAAAGGAAGTCCGTACGACAAATTAAAGCAGGGTTTCCAGAGCTCAGATGCAGTGTGACCGCAGTGCAGTCCCATTTACGGCAATTAATATCATGCTGAACACTTAACGCCCATGTTGGATTTAAGTAGTAATGCGATGGATTACCCAACTTCCATTCGCGAATAGCAATTCGATCCCAAGTGGCGTTGAACTTTCATTACGGAACTTAATTTCAAAATTGTACGTCGATTCCGAATGTCTTTTAATGATTCAAATGCTCGAATTGTGCTTGAGTGCTCTGAGATGCAAACTTTATCCTTGCATTGAACACCCGACGAGTTCATCATTCCGCGTAGCTCCTACACAGCCATGGAGATACACAACAAACTTTAGGGCACCACCACAGCTGCGTGAAGAAGGCAGCACAACTTCAGAATTATAGCATCTTGTTGTGATGCTCTGACGTGGGGCCTCATACATCTCTCTTGGGACTCGGACACTATATAATGCATCGATAGAGTAATTTGAATAGTTCACATTTTGAATCTCTATGATTCAGAAGCCTGGTTTCTTAATAGGTTATTGCGTAAATTATTAAAAACAACGTTTGGACTCGTACAAATTTCATGAAAAAAGTTCAACGTTACCGTACATCGCAGACATGCAGTAATTTGCATGAACACGAGGCGTGTGAACCGGCAGACCGATTGTGAAATCTTAGTTTATGCTGAGTTTTCATTGCTAACTGTATTGTTCATATTAGTTCATTATTCAAACAATTATATCTTCTGAATACTTAAATTTATAATTTCAAAATGTTCAATCACTTTTGTTTTCTGTTTTCAGTTTTTCTTGTGGGAATGTATGAAAGTTACTTTCATATGATGACATATTATCATAATTATTTCACTGCTATGGGCTGACCTTATTCATCGCAAACGCTCACTAAAGACGTTTTGACCGAGCGAATGGTCCGGGCAAGACGTAAGACTGATAACGTCAGTCACATGCAGAGGAACAGTTAATTTATGTCTTATCACGCTAACTGAATGTAATGCTCCCCGCCACTGATAAAAACCTTCATGTCTTCTCAAAACTAATGAAAACTAAATCTGGATGTGTTCCAGTCTGAACTTCATTTAAGATTTTCAGATCATCTATCGAAAAAATTAAAATTTTCATTGTTTCGTGATCATTTTAGATCTCATTCCAGGCACCAACTTTGCTTCGAAAGCGTTCCCTCTGATATGATGTTCGAATAAATATCCAAACTGAAAACCCGATCTTCATGTATCAACATTAAAGAAAAACAGTTTAAAACTCGATGTACTACGAAACACATCAAATTGATCCAAGCTAAGCAGTCCTTTTTCATCTGTTCCAATTTAGAACGTTCTCCCTCAAATTTGAATTCTCTGTTCAAACCCAAGCCTTAAATGATTTGGATACTCCACTTCCCACAGCTCAGCGCTACGCCTAATATCAGGGCCATATAAAAGATTCATAGCTTCCGTCGAGGAATATAAGGCTCGAGAACTTTATAGACCGCTAGCATTGATATAGGCCTTATAATCTGCAGTGTCTTACGGAAGCGGTTGTCCAGCAGCTAGTTGGCCTGCTCGACCTATTTCACGGGAACTTCAGCCCTGTGCATCGGTGCAAAAATGCCCATTTCCTCATCCGACACGGGAACCCCGCGGTGGCTTTGAAATACTTTATGGGACTGCATTCTGAGCTTTATGGCCTAGCGTCGTAAAGCCAGAATCCCAAAAGCCGCCCAGGGACGGTGCCGACCCGAAAAGAGTCATTCCGCCACCAAGGATGAAACTGCGGCCTCGGAAGGAACGGTAAAGTTGGGGAGCAGATGTGACGAGGCGGGACCAGTTACAAATTGGTTAGAGGGGAGCAATTTGCCCTCGTTTCCCTCACTGACTTACCCGCCTCGCAGTGCCCCCTCCCACCCACCACTCTCATAGTTCCCTTCCCCCGTCGCGCCTACAGGCGTACTCGGCTGCGGACGTGTGGGGCGCGACTGTAACCTCACACCATTTAGATCTGGATTTACTGCTCACTAGAGTGCCCTTTTATATGGAGGTGTACGTGGGCTGACCGCAGCTTGTACTGCTTTTACAAGCCACTTGATGCCACGCTACAGTCTATGGAGCACTGGTGCCGCGTTAGGCGCACAGCTGAGAAGTAAGGGTTCCACCCCCCGGCTGGTGCAAGCTGATTTTCACGGAGCCACGGAGTACTTCCTTGGAAATTGGAGCTGAAACCTCACATCACTCACGTGTTAGTGGTTATGAGGTATTGAATACCTTACGATGTACTGTATCTCAACTGTGTAGGAATCTATATATAAAGTTTTTTTTTAAATAAATTTATTGTGTAGAGAGGACCGTCCTAATCCCTCACTTTATTACATTTTGCACCGGTGTCCGTTTCTTTCATGCTCTGTACCTACGAATTACGTACCCCAAATTTTATGTCGATGCATGTCTCAGCGTACCTTCATAAATGAAGAAAATCCGTTCACGTTTGCGGTAAGATGTGCTGGTATGCGTCCTGACGAGTGAACTGTTTTGTCTGTTCAACTCCAATTAAACGGAAAATGCTTGAACAAAGTTCATGGTAACGTACGTTCAGAAACGCAACTTTCTCTGAGTAGCGACGCTATTGGAACAGTAAAGCATGCCATAGGGCGTCGAATTTAAGTTAAACGTGAGACGCGTTGCTCGGCTGTAAGCTGCCCTGTGATGCACAGCCTGCGATTGTTGTGAACGCTCAAACTTCGAGTGTAACTATTCACCGGAGTGAATTTCTACTACTTCTGCATTATTAACATGATAGTAACATGCCCTCAAACTTCCGAAAACAAAAGTGTTGACTGATTCATACTATGCCTCATGAAACGCTGCATTCATAGTCACAAGACATGCGCTAAGTACTTGATCGAGTAATGGCACGCAGTTCCTAAAGCCTTCAATTAATTTTGCTTCTTATGAGTTATTATAGGTGCGAATTTCTTCAGCGGTTGTGTGTACTACGGAGAGCTGGTCTTAATATACTCTACTTTGAATCCGTCAGTTGTTTTCAATAGAAAGTATTCTCGGTAAACTCTCGTACATATATGTGATTGAAATAACTCGTAGATCGTTTCTTTATCACTTCGTGTGTCTAACTGCCATATTTCTCAAAAAAAATTCCGCTGTATAATTAGATTCTAGAATCTACGCATCAACTTTGCGGATGTAGGTTATATCTTCATGGTTCTCTTCCAAATCACAATTTTCCCTTGTGTACAAAGTCACAGAAGCCAATGAGACAGCGGGTCGTAGATCGCTGCTCCGTCATCCTGCATGTCAAGGAGGACTCGTGGTGCGGAAGGAAGGCGAGTGGTCAGTGAACCGTACCTCTCGTGCCGACTCATCCGTTCCTAACTGGAGAACTTAACGACCTCACTGCTGCCCGGCTCCGACAGTTCGGGCCTTCCTGACTCCTCGCGCTGGTTCTGGTGCCGGTAGTGAAATGTTGTGGTTCGCTGCTTAGGTGTTCAATTTTTCTGCTAAGCGTGATGGGGAATATTTTTGGATCCTTGCATATTTAGAATGATGCTAGCCTGGTAAATGAATATTCCGTTTTACGAATGTGAGGAAGATAATCATGGTTAAGTACACGGATGGCTTTAGAAAACTGAGTGGAAGGATGGCTTTGGTATCCGCTTTTGATGGGAAGCGTTCATGCTCCTCTGGAAGCAATCAACTCTGACCGGAATCCGGCGAAAACTGAATTTCCGTAAGAAGCCAGGAAGAAGGAGATGCCCTATCTGAACTGTAACAAGAGCTATCCATGACACAATTGCTCGGCCAGAACACTCGTTATCTTGAAGGAGAGACCGAAGATCGTCGGCAGATCGAGTTGAGGTGGAGGCATTTGGTCTTGAGGTTGTTCAGAGGAAGCGAGTGTAATACCCGATGGGGCATGTAATCATATTAATTTCAACAACATTTCCCCTCATTATCCTCCCTCTTTTGTGATGCTAATGAAGGCTATGGAATTGTATGCTTAGTATCGCCAAATGTTTAATTGCAGCATGCCGAGACTGCCACTTAGATCGTCGAAAAAAGTGGGACTTCATAAAAGACGAAAATAATTAAACAAAAAGTTTAGTTTGAGTGCTTATTTCAAGCAGATTCAGTTAAAAAGTGATATGAATCATGCATATCCAGGTGGTATAGCTCGCAGTACCACGAAGAGCTTATTTGACACACTGTGAAAACATTTCAAGCTGTAAAGATATTACCTCACAGTGAATAGTTCATGCGTGGTTACCGATTTTGTCTTGTTCGGAATTAGACTTGAAGTCTAGGACACAAGAAAATTTGCCAATCAATAAGTATCTGTACATTTCTTGTGGTTTGTGTTCTTCAGGGCTGCCATAATCTGAATGGTGTTTTTTTGGTGAGCGTTTTGAACATTGGTAGATTGAGAAATCACGAACCGGACGATTTCCAGCCATAAAATCGGGCAGATGAGGTCGTAATGATGTTGCCAAGTGTATGAAAATACGATAACGTCCGTGATGGGAACATACATGATATTCTGGGCTGTTTGGCATGCTGTTACTCGTACGCGTTTTGCATCCATCTGAAGAAGCTGGAATATCATAGATCTACAGCTCATCTTTTGTACACGCTCTATTGTTTTTAAAATGAAGCGTTAACATGTTCACTGCCGTACATCGGGGTAGAATATTACTAAGCTAATTCTTAATCCTGAGATGTTCTATGAAAAAGTAATACAGTTTGTCATTCTTTGAGGTAAATAGTATAACACTCTTCAATGAAACTACTGCGTTTTAGCCACCATTGATAAGCTTTGAGAAAGTGATTGAACAGTATATTTATCGGAAGAACCTCTAAATTAGGGATATATTTTCCCAGTTTTCTGTTCGGTCTACCTGTCGAAAACAATTCCGAAAAAGTCATTGCTTAATTGGTCGCGCATATAACATCTGTGCTCTTCCTACAGGGAGTTGCGATATTAATTTGAACTTCTGCGTACCTTGAATTCAAAACTTGAAACTGGTTCCCCAGTGTACAGTATAATCAATTACTACGTTGAAAACTTTGCATTATGAAAACGGAAATAGTGTTATATACATGGTGGAAAATGCTTGAAACTCGTGCACTTCTGCGAGCTTCACGCATCGATAGGAAACGAACAAGCTGGAAAAATCCAAAGAAGATGAATTAGCAGGGAAAATGAATTGAAAATGAATAACCTCGAAAAATTTGTATCCGTAGATTAGATTGTGAGATCTAGCAGCAAAAAATTACTCGAATGGTTTCATATCATTTCAGGAAATAATTCTAGCATTGGTAGACTTTTTCAGCTCGAGAGCATGCTTTCGAATAGCAGAACTCATGCACACTAATTAAGTAGTACATAAGTGTAACCCCCTTTAGTACCCCCATACCTCGCAGCACTCGGTGGCATGCAGGCACTGTACCCACTCTTACAATTCGTGTGGACAACACGAGTCGCAAGTCCTCTGGCCAGAATATTCTCGATGCCAGTTGTAATGCATGTCAAGGTGATTATCATGCACTTTTGGAGGCCTTGCTTGCTTCATTTTTGGTGGTTGGGAGAAAGGCTGTAGGTATCACTGATACCTACAATGATCCTGGGCTGATGCTTAGCTGAACTCGGAGTCTGTCATGTAGTACCAAACGAGTCTGTTTTGCGTTACAGTACTCATTTATCTGAATGTTTAGTTCAGTTATGGAGAGCTGAAATTGTAGTTCATGGCCCTACACACTAAAACGACACTGTTGATGAACCACAAAATATGTATCTCATATTTTTTATAGAACGGCAGCCTAGGTCATGTTTCTATTATCTTCTTCGAAGTCTAATAAGGAACGGAAATTATCGTATGTACATAAAACAGTTTTTTTAAATTGCATTTCCGTTCGCTATTCCCTCTATTTCGTTTCTGACACGAACCTCGATGAGTACTTTCAAAACTCTGATCTAGTCGTACCGCTGGGAATCTCTTTAATTGAGCGCTCCACTAAGGATAAATGCAGATGGTAGATACACCTAAATGCTAGGGCTACCCTCTTGGAAGGCAGCACTGCTTCTCAGGTGCCGACACTACATCTCAGGAATACGATGCTCCAGGATATGCCCGTCATGTTCATTAACCGAAGTTCATACTCCGGTCATGTTCATTAGTCGAAGTTCAGACTCGAGGTCATGATCGATGGATGGACGACCGGAGTGTGAGGCAGCTCGTCCTTTGTGACGTTATGTGTCGTTTGAAGCGCATGACAAATGACGTGTGTCGAGTGACACGCTGCGCAATTAGTGGCGCCGTCACGAGTGGCTAGTGACTTCATTAGTGAGTGTGGATGGCGGTTGTTCGTAACGACCTCGCTCTGAACGAGCCGTGCAGTATTTTAATGGGTAAGCGCGAGTAAAACGTTCGCACGTTTCTTATTATATGCATTTGCTTCTGTTTGATTTAGTGGCGTACTCGTTATTGTCTGAGTGCAGTATCCATTGGTCGAGATTTGTTTTTATTGGAGCTCAAATATTATAATTATAATATTGTTTATAATATAATTGTAATAATAATTGGAACACTCAGCTACACTCTTTGCCTGACGAACTACGGGATATTGCTGTCCAGGAATTAGTTTGCAATGTTATGAATGTTCAATATCCTGCGAGACTTATCTCTTACTTATGAATTATCAGTTTACTAAGTAAAACTTAGTTTTGGGTTCAATTGTTTGAGTTAACTTAAAGATGTATGAGAAATTTAAAGATACATTCTTTTCTGAATGAAATATAGGAATTTTTTACATCAAAGTTCATTTAGGATAGTGTGTGATGTTTGCTCGAACTTTCCCGAAGTTATGAAATTTCCACAGTAATTAAGAATAACTTTTTTCGACGCAAATCACTTTTGGTCGGAGCGGATTTACACTTACATGCATGTATTTGTTTTTACACTCGGGTGCCGCCGCTTTGTGTGCATGGTGTGCCTTTGCATATCCGCGAGCTGTTGAATGAGGCCGTTGAATGAGTACAGGGCTCCGGCTCAACACATGTAATACTCGAGTTTCAGAAACGTTCGAGCTGCATACATTTAGTTTTGCCGTCTCAGCTCAAATCTTTCCTAGAAGTGACATGATTTTTCTCTTGCAATGGATTCCTTAAATTAATATCGCTTAAGTCAAGTCATGTTTTAATTGCTGTCTTTCATAACTCACATTACCCATGGACAATTTTCGACTAAGCAGCGAAATGAAACTAAATAGGATATACACACATATGACATGCATGAATTCTTCTCAGCATCTCTTCACAATTCCAAGATGAACTTCCAAAAACAATGAAAATCAACGCGACTTCATGTATCATTTTGTTCTTCTACATTCCTCTGCCTGGCGGTGGCTTGCGGTCATTTACAGTTGCTCTTAACAAGCGTGCAAATAACATCACTGCTTCTGTTAGCAGCGCGGCACAATGTTCGCATGTTTTCTAACAATATAACGAGGACACATTTCACGGCCCATAGCGGGCAGACACCATGTTGCATATGGTGCCTGCTTTCTGTAACAACGTCTGCATACCAAATACGATAGGCTTCACTCACCCTCAGCCTCCCCCCCCCTCTCCACCACTCACCCAGTACCCTCGGTCCCCCAAGGAAGGTTCACTCACATGGGAGTCTCTCCTCATCACTCATCTGTTTCATTAATGAGGTTTGAGCACCAAACAGAGCGGTGTCTCCGCGCGGTGATTCCCTCTAAACTACGACCCTCATTTGCCCTCAACTCAAACAACTCGCCCAGCAGCCCGAGGGTAAGCCTCTTCTTTGCCAGACTCTCAACGTTCGGCGCAGATGGTAAATCAAATGGCTCTACATGAATTTTACTGCTCACTTCATTCTAATTAATGCAATGAATGCTTCGGCTCCCCAGCAGCCCTCTGTGCATCGTTCTCATGGGCAGCATGTCGGAGCGCTTCTCGTCCTCGCCTGTTAATTTGAAAAGTTGACGCTCGGGCTGATTTTTAGCGCTTATTTCTTTCGTATTCTTCTGGCTTGAGTTGACGTTTTCAAGTCTCGCCGCACAGGGGGATTTCATCGCTTCTCGTACAAGGGGCTCTATTATTTCAGAAAAAACAATTGAATGTTTATGAAATTTGGTTCTGAACAAAAATAAAATACACAGTACATGTATCATATTCCTTATGAGCCCCGAAGAAAACGCATTTTGCAGAATGGCTTCATTTTCCCAGAAAAAATATTAGTTTTAGTGTTGTATCTACGGATGGGACAAATGATAGAACTCAAGAACGAACTCAAAGCTCAATTATGAGTGAAACACGCGCTCAATATGCAGTGCATATTGCTAACGTATCATGCAATGAAGAATAAATGTTGCCCAATATGAGATCAGTTCCGTCGCGTAAAAATTCAGCTTTATGAGAGCATAAGTTTTTCATTTTAGATGTTTATACATGGCAACCATTTGCGTTTATCTTCTTCACTAAATACATGTAGCAAGAAGTTATTAATCTTCTTCACCAGATGTATGTAGCAATGATGTCGTAAGTCGTCTTGGGGGAACCAAACCTGTTCTCGATCACAAAAGCGTTCATTGCATACATAGGGTGGAGCTTTGCTTTTATTCCCGCACAACCTGTTTATGCATTGCACGGCCGCACGCAAAGTACTTATCTGCGCAGCGCTGAATTACAGTTTTAACCTTCAACTTAAAAACAAATGATTTTTGAACCGTCACAGCGTCTGCCATTCAGTAGCGCTCTGACAGAATCATCTGTTTGAAGCTTTTGCAGCCGCCTCTTCTTCTATGAATTGTCAAGCCACCGACGTCGTAACGAGGTTTTTAATAGGGAGTTCGATTTATGCATCAGTGCGGCAGATTAGTGCCTCGTTGCGATAGACTCATGCATCAGCGCGGCAGATTAGTGCCTCGTTGCGATAGACTCATGCATCAGTGCGACAGATTAGTGCCTCGTTGCGATAGACTCATGCATCAGTACGTCAGAATGATGCCTCAGTACATTAGATTCCTTCCTAAGTGCGTTAGATTCACGACTTGCCCATTTTGCGAGCGTTATTACCCTCGACTGTTCCCCACGGAGCCCACTTCCAGCCTGCCCACGAGACGAGCTGCGAAGCCTGAGAAGGAAGCGGTGTATAACTCTTTGCTTCTGAACGGCCCCGCTGAAAGTTTAATGGGCGAACCGCGAGTGGCAACACTAGGAGCGATGTTGTTCTAGCGTACGCCTCTGTTTAGGGCCCCAAGTTATAGACCTGCGCAAACTGCCGTCATCCGCTCACCAAAATATTATTCTCTTCGTCAGCCCTTTTGGGACTGCCGGGACATGTACGTGCCACAAATACTTCCATCAAGTCTCGCGGGATGCATGTATTTGTTCCAAAAAAAGCCCTAATATATGTTAATTCCGATATCCATACCTACGAAAATCAGTACACAATCATTTCGTCTTAATCAAAATCTTTCATCAATGTTTACTGTAATAAAAAATCTTATATCTGGATGTAGTCGTATGTTAATTATGTGAAATCCCGACCCAAAATTAGTTGAATGGGCGCGAGTGCCGCTCTAAAGAGACAGATTTGTGAGGCTGGAAACAGTTACTGCATGCCGGGATTTTCTTGAGAGGTCCACCTCGTTAGCGGTAAATGTAGAATTTAGACGTCTTGTATTTTTTCAACGGCAATGAAGAAAAGTTTGGGGTTTGTTCAGTGTATTTTTCAAAAACAGCGTTTTTAGCTTGAATTTTCCATTCATTTATATTGTAGATTTTTTGGCGAAACAATGTGCAGCTAAGGTCTCTCGAACATTCAGAAATTCAAGGACGAATTCAAAATCAAAAGTTTAAAATTTGTTGGGTTTTAAATCGCGATTACCAAGTCTTACGTACATAGCTTTTCATATTTACATTGTAGTAAACCCCTCAGTGGGCATAGGATAGGCCATAGGCAATAGAGGTAGGTAAGTTAGGTTTGCCTATCCTATGCTATGGGGACTAGCGCCCCCAGGGGAGTACTGCTAGGGTACCTCAGCTTTAGATAGGCCTTCGGGACTTCTGTCTTTCGTGCCCACTTTGCTTCCTTCCGTTTTCATTTCTTCTTCGCTATTTCTTATTTGTCTTTTCTTGCTCTTCCTGCTTAACTTGCTGTTTCTATGCGCAGGGGATCTTGTGTGGGAACACACCCTGTGCATAGAATCCCCGTTCTCCTAAGTCCATACTAAATGGTCCCTACTCTTTCGGTGCGAGATAGTCTGAGTTTCTGAAGCGCTGCCTTCACTACTACTGCAACTACAACATTGTAGTAAAATATTCTTATTTATTCTACTTTATTGATAAAATTATCACTGGCTATTAAATCTATTCATTCGTTTATAATTATGTAAGAATTAACCGAATTATTAATTTCTACTAAGTATATTTTAATTCAAATATCATGCTTGTCCATAACGTTCTGAGATCGTTTTGTGAGCAAAAAAGACTATACTGCACTGACTTAGGCCTCCAAATCTCCCGTAAGTTCCTAAGTCGTAAGATTTGGGCACTCATCAATTTTTGTCTACACTCATCCCTATCCAATTCTAAGACCTCGCACTGAGATGGTCATGTGCTAAGGAAAAATTCCAGTATGAATTTTACACAATCATCTTCCAACAGTTAATTCACCAAAAACATCATCACCATACACCACGCAAATGTTTTCTTCTAACCGTTTTGGCATTTTAACTTTTCTGACGACAATAAGCATTACCATCCAAATTTGAGTTTTTTGTCTATCAGTTTGATTATCAAAAAAAGATGCCTGATACGAATAATGTACCAAAATTTATACATGAATAACGAGAAGATACATAATTAGCGCTAGAAATTTATCTGGGATATAATTCAACGCAATATTAGTTTCTTAGATAAGGAAATAAACATTCGCTTGAGAATCGCTCAAAAACTTTCAGGACAACCCAAGGTGTGTAGCCATTTGACTCACGAACGGCCTCGTGTGAGGCAGCATGTTAGTCAATAGGGACTGTTTGTACAAACATAAGTAAAACCTCCAAGTTTTCGTTCCCAATTCACGAAAAAAGTGTGACGGAAATTGAATGTACAAAAACTGAAACAATATTTCTCACAGAATTATTGTAGATATAATTGAAAGTTACAAAAATTTCGTGAAAATTTTGATCGACAACGAAACCATACTAGAAAAAGGGCATACAAATATCGAGGCTTGACACTAAGCACATCGGTATAATATCAGTCGTAATCTCCTTTTACGGACCACACTGTCGTATGAATTTAATAAATAAAATTTGGCTATCACATCTGCTGGTCAAACTGCCTTCAGCCTAGGAGTTGAAGAGTAATTTAAAGCTGCTCTCAAAGTTTAAGTGAAAGAAAATTTCATTGATTAAAATGAGCAGGGATCCTCTATGCTTAGTTTCCCTCCGTGAAATTAAACTAGTCACAGTTTTTTTAAGTTATCCCTGACTAAATTTAGTTTTGGAGTGCAACAAGAGACCTCGATGATTTCCTCACTTGAAGTTTGACTACGAAAAAAATGGCAGCGCCGTCATGTCACCGACCAGCACATTTCCCACGAGCTCCGGGCGTCATCCCCAAGTTTAAAAGCCTAAGTGTGTTGCTCCAAACACACTTCTGACTCACTTAAGCCCTCTATCTCCTTCTTTTCTGAGGCCCAAAAACTGATCCAAGGCTCCATTTCAATGCAGCGAAGAAAGACTTCGCCAATACAGCGGGATATACTGAGCACAACTCGGAGCGGATTACGGAGGCCCTCTTCCGCTGAACACGAGGTGGCTCTCATGCAGCGGCTCACACTTCCCTCTAAAAATGCCACCCGAATCTCGACACTTCTAAAATCGATTTCTGTTTTTGTCTTAACCTTAGCACGAAAGATGTTCGTAAAATTGATGTTTTGTTTTATCTGTACTAGTGTTGGTATAATCTTGCTTCAGACTAATGGATAACGATTTTCTTATTCTATACTATTGGGGGGTTATTTTTTATTTCTATTGAATCAATAACAAGAATAGTATTATGTCTTTACAATATTAAAGCTGGTATCAAGTTACTTATTGAATATATGCAATCGTTTGTGTTCCATTTGTTCATATAGTTCCCTAGAATGCATAACGAATTATTTCAATATTTACTCGACAACTATTTCAGCTTCATCGAAAATAATAGAAAATTTTTGGAAAAATAGTGTCAATAAATTCAAAAAGTCTCTACTACTGTGTATATAGTTTCAGCATGCGAACACAGATGAATGCATGATAAATTCTAATTTCATCTTTCAGTTCGAGATGAAAAATTGGTCTGTGCACTATGCGAGATACTACACACATGTGATTTAGCTCAAACGAAATCTGTGTGCTATATTTTTTCAGTAGTTCAGAATGTCATTGACTTTGTTAATTGATAAAAGAGAGTTCTCACGTTCTAAAAAGCTAAACATACTTCACATATGGAAGTAAAGATTCGAAATTTTCACTAACTGCTTTCCTTACATTTTAGATGCACACACTAAGAGTATTATTAGCATGCTGTTATGATATGGGCAGCCCCTCGAAGGGTTCCTAAATTTGGAAAAAGACAGCTCCGCCATTTCGTGTGGCGGTCCAGACGTGGCCACCATATGAGCAAGGGCTGACTCTGCAATTGCTGCTGCATATTTGATGTTGCAATCTGAGGGTCGGAGAGGAGAGTCCCTCGGGAGTCGTCTCTCTAACTGCTGCGCCTGTCACTGGCACTATTTTCTAACAGCTACTCTCTTCATTCGGAGCTTCGTTTTCCGCGTTTGGTGCTATATGAAGGCAACGGAGATAGGATGATAGCGTTGACTGGGTGTACTACGCGCAGTTCCACGCGGTGGTTTTCTGAATATTTTTTTGTCGTTTCTCCTAAGTGATCTGATAGAAACTGCGTCACTTTATTTTTTCGTGTGAATACAGAAACGGTAGCAACAACTCTCGTGCAAGAATGACCGCTGGTGTATCTTGACGCTCAGCGTCAGGGTCGGGAGGAGGTGCAAACTAATCTGGCATTATCTAGAGCCATACTGTACAATACAATATAGCTTTTCTGGGCGATAGCCAACTGGTGAAATGAACTGGTGAGCTAAGAAACAGGTAAGCTATGAAACGGGTGAGCTAAGAAACTTTCACTTGTATAACTCGGATGAGCTAAAAAAATGTTCAGTGGTATAATTCGGTCATTCAATGTCTGTGGTGACCTTTTCTTCATGAAAACCTTATGATGATCTCGTCGTACAAGCGTTCTTTTCTGTAACGGAAAATTTTCTGTTTCTCCTCATTATCATCAGACTCCTCATGAGAGACTGATGGATGTGAGAAGATACTCTGTTTATAGCTTCACTAAATACTTGCAGTCCCACGTATAATTTCCATACATATCGGTCTCCAGCTTATAGTTTTAGCGATTTTGACGTGCACACGCGCCGTATGACTACAAATAGTCGTCTCGCGCATAGAGCGCTAGATCGACTCGAAGAAGCAACCCCTCTATCTTGTTATTGGACTTTTATAGCACGCTCTATTGGCTTCTTATGACACTCATATTTTCCGTGTTATTTGATGTACGCTCTGGCTGATACCGACTTACGCAGGGAACATCTCTTACGCGGTTGTTCACTGGAACCGATCTAGCGGTGTATGTTATGCGGGGGACGACTGTAGTACGGTTGTTTTTTTCTGAAACCGATCTAGCACTTCATGCAGAAAACGACTGTACTGTTTTCCCGATGTTCTCTCGCTCTATATGTTCAGATCTGACCGTATTTCAAATTCACCATCCTCTCACTTCTATTTAGAAATATTGTGGCGAGCAAAAAAAAGGCTTACCCTGTGCGCACACATGTTCGTTACACAGTACCTCACCCAAGCGACCAGCCATCTCTCTTTCAAACTGTTCATACTTATTGATTTATCATTGCATCAATGCAAATTTATTCCATCTAACTTTTGAAATAAGTATCAATTACATTTCTTCAATTTCACTCAGTAACTTTCAGGGTCGAGGTTTTTACTCTTTGGGAAGCTCTGAAGCTTCACATTCGAGTACAAACTGCTCTCCTCACTCACATTGCCGCTACTCCGCTACTTGTGGAGTCTGTAAATCGAAGTGGAGTAGCGGTAGCGGTTTTCAGAAGCAAAAAGTTGCTGAGGAGCGGGTAGAGGACAGAGAATAAAAAAAATCCCAGCGCTACCGCTGCTGACGGCTGTTTATGGCACCAAAAATTGCTCAAAATTATCTCCTGCTTTTTTATGCACTTAATCGCGAGGGTCCAATACATGTGCTATGATTACGTTATGTTATGTGCACATCTCGCACCTAGAGCCCTTTTTGTGGGGGTTTAAAGTGAAGGGGAAGGGGAGTACACTCACATGCGTAAAACCGTCGATTTTCGGAGGTTAGCATGAATGCAAATTATTAATTGTAACAATATTTGATCATTTGGCAAGTATCATGTTGTCTTACCAATCTACCAATACAGTATCAGTGACACCGACATTCAGCGCGCCTCTGGTATTTGAAGAAAATGGATCCGTTGATAATCCTCGGCACTAACTCTTCATTATTTATTGTCATATTACCAAACTTTTATTACTTTTCCAGGACCACTCTGTAGAGCGCGCCAGGTAGAAACTGCGGGCTCAGCCGCAGAGCGAGTACTAAATACTTAATCTATTTAAGCCCTTTACAGTGTGAGAACACTTCTGCAACCCTGTGCAATGCTGTGCACGAAGCATTAAGCCCTTTACAGTGTGTGTGTACAACTGCAACCCTGAGAAATGCTGTGTACGAAGCATTAAGCCCTTCACTGTGTGTGTGTACAACTGCAACCCTGAGAAATGATGTGTACGAAGCATTAAGCCCTTCACAGTGTGTGTGTACAACTGCAACCCAGAGAAATGCTGTGTACGAAGCATAAAGCCCTTCACAGTGTGTGTGTACATACAACTGCAACCCTGTGCAGTTCTGAGCACGAAGCATTAAGCCCTTTACAGTGTGTGTGTACTACTGTAACCCTGCGCAATGTCACTACAAAATGTCACTACAGCTCGGGTCTGGATGCCCGACTGTTCTGTTACAGTTATTGTAACAGACGTTAGCTTAGCCGAATTGACCAGAAAATTTAATAAGTAATCCTAACATTCTGTTTTTATGAATCTACCCAGCATTAACAGATTCTAACGTCTGCTGTTAGTTTACATTTTAATGCTCCGTGGCCCCAAACATGGATAAAAGATAGAATCAAAGGGAATAAAATTATTTTAATAAAAACCGACGCGTTGTATGATATTTTATGGAATAGTTTACTTGAAATAATGGCGTTTCTTTTAATTTATTTGTGAGCTAATTGACCTAAAAATGTAGCAAATTGACAGATAATGTTATGGTGCAAAAACGTAAAAAAATATTTCTCTCCCGAAATTATTTACTAATGAAGGAGATAAAAAGGTATCTTAAAAAAATTGTAATTTGGGCGTTTCAATAAAGTCTTATTATTATTATTATTAGTATTTGGAAGACAAAAAAGGGGAAATGCAGGTTAAGAAAGTAAATAGATATATACAAGATAAAGTTGAATAGAGATTAATGAATAAATTGATGAAAACTATTGAAAAAATGTTACACAGTGGTTGACTACATTCAAAGGATAGGCACTCCACATGTCGTTGAGAGACAACTTTCCTAAATGTTTGTGTATTGACTCTAGAATGCTCGAATCGAAATTGTTTGAGCCAGAGTCTAAAATTTCAAACCTTTTGCGCACACCCAAAACTCCAAGTAATCCATTTTAGATCTACAAGTGTAAAATAGGATCTCTGTTTTCAATTTCAGGATGTGTTGAACGCTGACATGCGATCTTTCCTCGTAAATAATTTTAGTTGTGCGCATTGCGCATCGAAGTACATGGGTTCAACTCACCGAGCTCTTTACTTACGGGTCACTGAATATGATGGCAGTAAAGAACCTTCATCAATTCCAACACGTTTTGTCATAGAGTTTTCAATGCCTCACAACTACTGGCTTGGTGAGGGATGTGAGGAATGTGTGGTTCAAACTTCCTTTTCCAAGGGAAGTACTCCCTGGTTACGTGGAAGGCCTTGCCGAGCCGTGATTCGAACCCTGAACGTCCCGGCTGCGAGGCCATCACACTAACCAGTACGCCATAGAGCCCACACGTAACCCTACAGCAGTAGTTGTCTTACGGGTGCTCTTTGTTCTCCAATTCATTCTTTCGTATGTTAGCATTGCCAAAATAGTACCTGTGAATAAACTAGCAATAGAAAAATTTTAAAATTTTAGATTATTGATATGGACGTTTTTAACGCAATAACTGTAAATTTGAAAAGAAAAGAACATTTCTTTTGAGACATTTATTATTTAAATTATAGTTGTAGCACGGCAAAACAATTTGCACTATTTTGTTCTTGTGAGATGCATATTAACGGTGTGATGCTAGTTCAAAGTTGTACTGTGTAAACTTATGCTGTTAGAGAGAAAGACAAAATCATTTATTCCTAAAATATATGGCGTGGCATGCGTGACACAAAATATGGTAAATCAATTGGCAATAACTAAACAAGAATTCAGTGGCGCAATAAAAATGCAAATGATATTAGCATGTCAAACTATGATTTCTAATTTGTTACCTGATCGCCCTCGCCCACTGCGATGTGATGAAAAATCTACAACGCAACTAATTAGAAGTCTCTAGGTGGAATGGGTGAGAAGTGAAAGTGAAAAAGATTTCAAGAGGGTGAGAGGAGAACAAAAATAAATATACGTCTTAGATAGATCTTTTGATAAGCGTTAATTTGAGAGCAATGTGAGACGTCTAAGTGCATTAGGTCAAAAATGGGGCGTGCGACAAAAATGGGTGTCATACACGTGG
>VOMN01008274.1:0-22251 GCA_014899125.1 Orchestia grillus
AAGTGAAGTGAGTCACTTATTATTCACAGCAACGTATAATATACACCATTCAATTGATGCTCAATGGTGTTCAGAAGGATGACTATTTCCTCCCTACTTGAGTGACAAATGCATTCATTTAAACTCATCTAGAGAACGATATGATATGTCTAGTTGAGTGGCTTCGTTTTTGAACGTATGTGAATTTATGATACCAACTGCCCCCTCGGTTTTTGAGTGACCAATGTGCTAATATTGTGTATCATTTTTTTGACCTGTCCTGTAATTAAGAAATCATTGCCTTTACAAGAGGTATGCATGCTCCTCAAACATGCGAGATCTTTTTAAAAAGTATTCGACCGTATTTTCAATTTTTAAGATAAACAAAGGCCTGGCAGCGGGATTAACGTACGCATTCCTAGTGTGCAAGCTCGATTCATTTCAAGGCTGCCGAACCCATAGTCGCTGGCAAGCTGTTGATGAATGACCACGTGCAATGAGAGCCGTCCGATTTTTGTGTTGGACAAAAGTGTTAGTGGAGAAAGAGTTACTAGCGCTTCATTTTGGACAAAATACCAGAAAAAGTTGGACAACTTTGTAGTATCAAACTTGGTTGTTTGCTTGGTGGTTCGGAAGTTTATCTTCAGAATCACAAAGATCTGCAGAAAATTCAGAAGAAGATTGCATGATTCAAAAATTGTTTGAAGACGAAGCAATGAGGATCACGCCGCAGATGAAGAACTGGTACAACCGTTTCGAATATGACCGCCCATCAGTGGAAAGTGCAGCACGTTCTGGTAGGCATTCAACATCTACGAATGAGGCGGTTATTGACCAAGTAAGGACCTTGGTGACGCAGATTCGTCAAATCATCTCAGAACTTGGAGATGATGTGAACAGTTGGTAGTATTAGATCAGTTCATTGTTTTAACTAATAAGTAATCCCTCAGCGGGATCTCAGCAGGGTTTGTAAATAGTTGCTAACAATTGAGCAGAAGCAGCTTCGTTAGGGGATGATCGTGCTGTACTTGTCGGAAACTGTGTATAGTGATCCCAACTTTCTCGACACAATGATCACGGGTGATAAGTCTTGCATTTATGGGTACGACCCATGAACCAAGTTCCACTTATGTCGATGAAAAAACGTCACACCTTCGATGCCTAAAATGAAAGGCTTGTCTGCAGCAATCTCACAGTTATACTGACTAATTTTTGTAACTCCAGTGGCGTTACTCATCTTCATCACGTTGCACACGGCACTACTATCACCTAGGAATACTACCAAGAGGTTCTGCATCGTCTTTGTGACTCAGTAAGACAAACAGTCGGATAAGTATGCAACGGTCAGTTAGCTGCTTTCATCATGATAACGTGCCTGCTCATTGTTCACAATTGATTCAGAGTTTCTTGGAAAAATACACATTTGTGATTCATCAGCCTCCCTACTCCTTAGGCCTAGCATTGTGTGAGTTCTTGCGATGATTTTCCCAGAGCTGAAAATGCGCTTGAAAGAAACCGGATTTCAAGGCAGGGCAGAGATAATGGATACTGCGACAGACCAGCCGCGCGCGATACCAGAATAGGCATTCTAGCGATGCTTTCGGCAGTAGTCGAACCATTGAAAGTTTGTTGCAATTCAAGAGAGTACTTTTAGTGTTAAGTAATTATATCTAAAAGAAGGTTACTTTTACTAATACAAGTCAGATACTTTTTGATTAGACATGTACGAAACAAGTACGTTATAAGAAACCTATAACGTATTTTTAAATAAATGTCAGAGTCGTTTTAAATATGGAGGCTCCGGACTTGAAGTACCTCGTATTTATGCACCAAGGATTTCAGTTTTATTTAGATTGAATGACCTGACAGTTCGATAAACCATACAATCAAGATTGATAGAGCTACGATGTTTCTTGTCTTATAGTTGTATCCTAATCCAGTACTGTTAGTACTCTCTCACTCTAGTGAAAAGATACCGCACTTCGAGACTTTTAGTAAAATTTTGCGTATCTTGAAAAACGTTAGTGAATATGTTTTACAAAAATGCATTTATAATGTCCTCAAATGCTAGAGCTCACTACGTTGTAGTTGCGTTGGCTTTCATTTATACTTGCAGACAAGAGGTCAATGTGAGAGATTTTGTCGCCTGTTCCACCAAAAGTCATAAGATTAACCGTTACAGGTTCGGCCGCAAGAGACTCCTGACGGTGTCGCTGTTCGTCTTCTTAGCAGTGGCAGGACTGGCGACGGTTGTTACCTGGTTCCCAGTGTTCCTGCTCTGCAGGTTTTTCATGGCGTTCTCAGGCCACTGCGTCTATCAAACGTCCTATATTATCGGTTAGTACAACAACGCTTAGTGAATTAGGTACAGGGTGCAAAAGTCGATGTCACGTCCATCAGTCTCTGTTCGGGTAAAACTTGAAAGGAAGTTTACGTTTCGCAGGCACAGGGTCCCATTATTTGACAATCTTTTTTTCACATTACTGGTAATTTTGAGGCCTTTGAACTATCTTTTCTTTCACATCTTGTTGTCGCTGTTCTAGATGAACCTGCGCCATGGAATTCTATTAGTAATTTAGAATATTTTGATATTTTCTATAAACTATTGGATAAGATAACTATTGAACGTGTTCACTCTGCAAGCAGAGACGATGTTTTCGAGTGGCTGGTTTCAGTTTTGCATTATTCTAATTGGGAAAAATTCAGGACCGTGGTTGTTGAGAAATTTCTTAGCCTTTAAGTTCTTGGTCGTAATTAATGGACGTATATAATCGCCTCCGTCAAGAAGTCTTTCTAGGCAAATATTGATGTTATTTTATTATTGTTTAAAGAAATCCATGTTGTCTGCTCCTGTGATAAGGAAAGATTCCACAGATACCAAATGTACCGCCAGCCTCATCCACAACTCGACGAAAAGGAACAGAACAAGAATGAAGACCAAACCCCGCTCATCGTAATACCCAGGAATTAACTGCAAACTTAAAACCCTTCAACTTACCAAACTCAAACGCTTCAGGAAGAAGAAAATTCCGCTGAATTACAGACCGAGGATCAAAGCAAAAATTAAACCGAGTTGTCCTGTACCTCACCACCTCCAGCTCCATCCAGTTGGTGTGCAAGAGCAGTAGCACGAGTCTGTCTAGCATGCCCAGCGCCAGGGGAAAGCCAATCATATAGGCAGTGGTCTATGTTCTTAAAAATGTCATAAAACACACCGAGACATGGAACCCGGTGTCTGTGTCCCAGCGATGGCCGCGACTTCCTGGGCAAAGCCAAGCAGCGACATTACAAAGACGGTCTTACCTGCTCAATTGACAGTTGCCCACAGAGCCCCACACAGAAGAGCAATATTTAAGGATGGGAAGAATAAATGCTCAGAAACACCTCAGAACAATTTGGGAGGGGTTAAAATGACCTCCAAATAACCATAAAATACCAAGTCCTTGGGATACTCACGAAACGATCCACGAACACGGGCTTCAAAGGAAACCTTAACTTCAAATTTCACCCCAACAATGTTCAACTGGAATAGTTACGAAATGTTTGGAAGCCCGACTCCAAATCATCATAGGGAGGGTCAAGAGCTCTAGGCCTGCTCATAATAAGAGTCTCGTCTTACTTGGAGTCAGCTTCATTTTGGTGCGAGTGCACCACTCGCTAATCCTCGTTAGGTAGCTGCTACAGTAAAGCAGCCGCAGCGACAGGTCTGTCAACCGAACAGCTAACAATAGCAACAAGAGTTGAGTCATCAACACATGCAAAGATCCTGCTCTTGACAGGAGCAAACATCTACCAGCATAGATTGCATTCAAGAGAGGCCTAACACTCCTATGGCACACTCGGTATGACAAGAGTCCAATCGCTTTCCTACGACTCTGCTGACGTTCCGAGAAGAGCTCTCCTCATATAAAGTACATCCTCCCATTTACACCA
Organism: Orchestia grillus; assembly: GCA_014899125.1. NCBI lineage: Eukaryota > Metazoa > Arthropoda > Malacostraca > Amphipoda > Talitridae > Orchestia > Orchestia grillus. The sequence goes on from VOMN01008274.1 coordinate 3,913, forward strand.
GCGGATTTCAACGTATGCGGAAAACTACAGTGACTCACTCGATGAGAAGCACCAATAAAATCAACAAGCCCCACCACACCTTCATGAACCTCATCCAACTCTCTCTGGAGGAGATGAACGGCAGTACTCTCTATGGCCTTCCTACAGGCAAACTAAGTCGCACGCGAAAGCTACCTTTGTTCACGAAATCATAATAATTCCTTCGAAAAAAGTTTCTCAAACACCCTTTACACTACAGGGGAAATGGTTATTGGATGATAGGACTCAGCTTTGGGAATAAGACTGTTCAGGCATTAAAAAAAAGAGAAAATACCCAAGGGATCGCCACTACCGTACGAGTCACGATTCAGAAGCAGGTGTCAAACTACGAAGGTACGAAAGCACAACGAGTGACGCTCAAGTCGCGAAAAACATGAAGAAGTAGCTACAAATTTATTTCTGTAATGCTGACTTTCAAAGTGAGAGCCTAGCAGAGAGGCTTTTCCCTTCAAGTAAAAATTCAGAACCCCGCCAGGGCGCTCAAGAGCCGGTAGCGATGGCTCAACTCCAAAAGTGAACTCTTCAGTATCCTACCACTTGTGTGGAGATGATGAGCTCCTGAGGGCATCCCCGATACGCTGAACATGTAGCTTCCTGTACCACAGCATAAAGCCCGAGCCAGCGCTTAAGCCTTCCTACAGGGTCGAGTTCGTGTTCGAAACCATTCTTTATATGCTGTCTACTCAGCATCATGAGCCTCACCGATGTAATGGTCAACCCAGGCCTTATTACTGGACCTAAATAAAACAACAGCTAGAACAAACCTAAATAAAATATCAGAAATAGATGAATAATACGTATGTTTTGCCTGTTTTGTATGTATACTGTACCTGGTTCTTATGTTGATACGAAATAAATGAGTTCAAGGTCTACTAGAGACTGTGAGAACGCGGAATATCCCCTGCGAGAAGCGCTAATCTACGTCAGATACATCATTCCAGTGCGTCCGACTTTTAAGGAAACCACTCTCTGAATACTTAGCATGGGAACAGCTTGTTCAATAATCAATTGTTCATTTCGCCTCGTAGTCTTTTTTGTTCCTGGATAAATTAAACCAGAAACAAAAATTATTTATTCCAACAGAGTTGACATGCAGTACTTTATTGGGTTTTAAGGTCTTATAATTGCTGACGCGTGAATGTGGGGCTCATGCTTTTTTCCCAATGGAAGCACCTTGCAGTTACACGAAAATCCGTCTGCGCAGCCGGGAGTCAAAACACAACCTCCTCACTCGAGAACGGAGCGTGTAGCGGTAGCGAGAACACAACCTCCATGGCCCCCCAAGCTCTTTGAGAAGCCCCTCAAATAGTTCTGGATGCTGTCCGTAGCTCTTTGAATAGAGATTTATAATATGTTCTTATACATTATTCTGAAGTCTCCTCACTTTGTTCGAATCTCGTTGAAGGGCAGGAAACGAAAGAATCCCTACTACTATTCAGAAGTGACCGGATTGCTCCTTATGTAAGCTTAATTATATGTTGTTCAACCTATATCCGAGTTCGTTGCCATGAAATTCTATATCTCCACTCTAGAATTTATGAAATCAGGAAGTGAAGGTGAAAGTTTTGAAAAAAACGGTGGTGGATTTTAATTTGGAATAATCGTGGGCTTATTACAAATAGATTTTTTAAAATACTGTGCGGTATTTTATATCCATTTTTACAACGTTTATCCCTTTATGCACGGAATTGATTTTCATGTGAGAGAAAATATATTGATGCATTTCTAGTTACTGATAAACAGCACTAGCATGTTTATGAAGTATGTTCCCTTTCAAGTAAACAAATTTGTTATTATTAAATTTCTCAATATGAATAAAACCGTCACCTGTCTGTTCTAATAGTTCCTTTAACGATGTCGCAGTACACAATACTTGAAAGGGAACATACTGTTTATGAATTCTTAGAGTATGGAAGGATAAATTTTCGTTTGGCCGTCAATCGTGATATTGGCAACTCAACATTAGAACTTCTTTTAACACGTGTGACTTGTTTCCCAGCTGTGGAGACGTGCAGCATACGCCACCGAGGCACCATAGGCATCCTCTTCTCTGTGCCGTTTGCCCTGGGCTACATCTTGCTGCCGTGCTTTGCTTACTACATCCGGGACTGGCGCTACCTCCACCTCGCCATCTCGCTGCCCGTCGCCCTCCTTATCACCAATACCATGTAAGATTTCAACTTAACAATACCATGTGAGATTTCAACCTAACCGAACCAATACCATGTGAGATTTCAACCTAACCTAACCAATACCATGTGAGATTTCCCACGGCTTGTCATGGCCTCTTGTCTAACATTTTGCTTGGGGCATCGGAAATCATCTTAAATTTTTGCCTCCAGTGTACTTTTTAACAATTGTTTTATAAATTTCTTGAGGACGCTCTACTTGTCACGTCCCTCAGCCTAATTTTTTTACAGGAGCATCTAAAATTATTTTAAAAAGTGGCCTCCCAAATATTTTTATGAATTATTTTATAAACTCCATCATTCGGTCGTCATGGACAAAGATATTCAACTCTGTTCAATCATTGAGATGGTGAATTCTCTAATTCAAAATTGGTATAGCTCACTGTAACCTTCTCGAATCAACTTTACCTTACTCAGAATGATTTTTGATTACGTTCACACTATACACGTTACGTAATCATTATACCTAAGTGGGTAACAAATTAGCTAACCTAGGTAGACTTTAGAAATTTTTAAATACGTAGTTGTATTAAAATTACTTTTCAAAACTGAAAACAGTGTCAACAAGTGTCTTTCCGTCGATACGATCCAGCATTAAGACTTTCTGGAAACCAAATGCTGCTCTTACTCTAAGCTAATGGTGAACTCCTCACTCGACTTAGTCGCTTAGTGAACTTAGTCGCTTAGTCGCTTAGTGAACGACTATCAGTCGCTTAGTGGAGTTTTAGATATTGTCATAGGCATTAGACTTTTCATGAAAATGAGCAAAGGTAAAAGCAACGCAATCTATTTGAAAGCTAAGTTGAAGTTACTCGAAATGTTTCAACTCTGATAAAATAATATTGTGCAACGGGCCTGCTTTTCTGAAAGCTAAATAGTTAACGTCGCTAAAAAATACTAATGATATTGAAAAATTCATTAGTGCTTTACAGCGTAATACAATGTTTACACACTCATGTGTGCGTCGGTATGTATAGATTGTTGCACTTCATTTCTCTATCTGTAAAAAAAACTCTCTACGAGGATCCTTGTCTCGTCGCTATGTGTGTTCTCGTGGAATTTTATTTCCGAGCTCTCTTCTATTTTATCTCTAACGATGCTTACGTAAAATCTTCCGTTCATGATGTCAACTAATTGCTTCAATCATAACGCTAGATGGAGAATGAGGAGTGGAAGTGCAGAAATTTGTTCATGTGGTGTGGCAATTGCATGATGTCCCTTCAGTACCGTTTTCAAATGTCATCATTTTCAATTTGATCCTGTCAGCTTGTTGCCCGAGTCCCCACGCTGGCTGATTCAAAATGGACAACGGCAGGAGGCAGCGCAGGAGCTCCAGCGGGCCGCGCGTTGGAACAGGCAGAAGCCCTTGGACTCAATTTGGCTCGCTGCTGCCATCGCTGAAATACACTCGACTGTCAGTACCTTGCACAGTCATGACGTTCGTTTCGGGCCGTAAGCTTCTCGTTTTTCGAATTATACCCTCCTTTTTCTATCACTAATATCGTTGATGTAGTTCTTAACTACAGTGAAATGAATTTTTTTAGCCAGTGTTGAATTCTAAGCATTTTAGATATTTGTTTATAGATATCACAAACTACCACCAAGTTATATCTGTAATTTTGAATTTGAAGATACCATCTTCAAAAAGAAGCATCCCAAGAGGCTCGCTCAGCCAGTACATAGAACGAGCTCGCAATCTTCCTACTCTGCTTTCTGCTCCTTTAAACTTTATACTCCGACTAGCTAGATTTGATTAACATCTGCCAAATTGTCGAGATCCAGTGTTCTGATTCCTGTCTGATTCCAAGGATTCGAAAATGTTACTGCTGTCTAACCTCTGTTTAAAATCTTTACCGCTTATTTTATCAGTATTGTAACATTTATGATTTGCATTAATTAGATGAGACTCATAATGAATGAATGAATGATGTATACGATTCGTGTAATATCTAGACCCCCGGAATTTCAGTACAGAAAAACATGTTTCTCCAATCTAATCGGTGTTTTAAGCATTTGATGATATCCTTGTAATGATATATCTAAATATTCTAATTCTCATCTTCCATATGGATTTTTCAATTTTCGATTTTACCCAAGAAAAGGTACTGGATAGCAATACTATTCCATGTCAGCAGTTTCTTAATCTTGAATTTAGCGAGAGCAGTTGCACGTGAGATAGCCTTAACATTCCAAATGCGCATAGAGTCAACAGGTGTCCCCGGCCCCAGATGACGGAGACGAGACATTTGGTGAGGCAGACAACACTTCGCTCTCGTTTTGCTCAGCGCTGCGAATGCTCTTTTCGGGCCTTTTCATGATGAAAGTGACCGTGGTGCTGAGCTTCCTTTGGTTCACATGCACACTCGTGTACTATGGCATTGCCATGAACTCCGGCAACCTCAGGTGCGTGTATTAAAGGCAAGTTTTGAGCAGGAGGTTTTTCTCCTACTAGTAACCGATGTTAAATGAATAGCTTGCATCACTTCATTTTTCTGCGTGCATTAAAGGCAAGTTTTGAGCAGCAGGTTTTTCTCGTACTAGCAACTGATGTTAAATGAATAGCTTGCATCACTTCATTTTTCCGAAGAAAATGAATAGTCATGAACGTCGGTAGCCAACGATTCGAGTGTGGTTGCAATTAAGAGAGAAAATAATTCTGTATAGTATTATCAATTGGCAATAATGTGACGACGGTTGGATTCACAAACATCTTTACGTACGATGTCACATTGCTGAAAGTGCATATTACGGGCATTACTGCTTCTACACCTAATAAAATTACACGATTTCTAATATGCGAAAACTATTTGATGTCAGAAATTTGTGTAATACGTGTAATAATTCTTAGACACGCTTAGTAGATATGCAAATTTTACCTAGGGCAGGTTGGTATGACGATAAACAATTCTCTCCCGGGGATAATTCCTACCTAATGTGAGAAATCAGGTATATTTACTTCACGCATTTTATTACAATTAACGTTTGCAAACGTGACGGAAAAGAATTTATGTTGTAAAAACAGTTTACTCTAGTTATTTGTACAGGAATAAGCTTTCGCTTCATAAGTTCAGAAAATACCTCGAATAAAAGGGCAACAATAGTACTATTCACCCTAGAAAAAATTATTCTATGCGGTAAACCTATAATCTATATAGTGTGTATGAACAATACCCCCGATATGACATTGAAGCTTCAATAAAATTTATTTTTCACCAACTGAAAAAGTTGAGAGCTACAAATTACGTTCGTTAAGAAACCTAGACAATCGTTCAAAAATGATGGTGCCTCTATGGCAGCCCATAGTTTCAGGTGAACTGTTCTTATATAATTACTTTCAGGAGATTGACTATCGTGATCAACGCACTAAGCTTTGTAAAATGAATGCTCAGACTCAAAAACTACTGTAAATGACAAACAATGAAGCTTACTGAGTTACCTTGTGACAAAGCTTTGTCCCAAATTTAGCATGATGAATCCCATGATTTGTGTATTTATAAGTTCAATGTGTTTTTATTGCCCATTAACAGATAAACGTGCAGATCATCGGATACAAATGAGAAAAAATAGTACTTTTATACCAGAGCTTGTAGTATAAGATATCTACCATCTACTTATTCCTGAATCCTATCGAGCACCGCGCGCTTTCATGTTACTAACGCTGTTTTAATTGGGTATTTTAGTATCTACACCGTTGAGCCGTTTATTATTCCACACGAATGTAGTTTTTTAGCTCTAAATGCACTGCATAAAAATTTGAGGTAATATTGAATCATATTGAGTTGAATTTAGCCAATGTAGCTTATAATGACGTTAATCCTGAGAAAGCGTCCCGACGTAATGAGTACTCGTAAACTTAAGTTTTACCCACGCACCTCTGTCTCGCAGCGCGGACCCGTTTGTGTACACGGCCCTGGGGGGACTCGTGGAGCTGCCCTGCTACATCTTCGGGGCGGCCGTCGTCAAGAGGGTGGGGCGTCGCTTCACCCTCATCCTCTCGCTCTTCATCACCTCGCTGGCCATCCTGGGGCCCATGGCAGCTCCTAGTGGTAATATATTTTGACAGGAGCGAGTCTCCATACCTGAACAAGCCGTCGTGTGTACTAATGAAGCTTATTTGGACTCTGTGCACGTTGGGACAAAGCGATGTGCTCAATGTTGTTGGCAGAGTAATTATGTACTTCGAGGTAACGGTTACTTTTATGCGAGTGATTGATGTGTGTGGTGTGCATGTTAAGTACTTCCCGTACGCTTTTAAACTAGAAGACTTTCCATTTTGCTAACCCCGATCATGATCTGGTAAATTATTTGTAAATCAATTTTGTCTTTTTACCACCTTACCACCTAGGTAATCGAATATACGAATTTGTACACAATATTATATCATACAGTGCTAAGTTATCTGCTCACCCGTTTAGCCTGCTCAAAGTTTTGCAAATTTTTACTTCATGAATAGGTCTGCACTTGTCAACAGAATGTATTTTTTAAATGAAAATCCGGCCAAGATTTCGAAAATGATATACCGAGTATTTTCTTTTCAGCTCCCACATTATACTAAGAAACCATAACCCTCGTAAATTAGAAAAACATTGTAAAAATTGACACAATCTGGCTAAGGAATCTGAAAATACGATAGCTCGATATTGTTGAGATTCGATGTTAATTACGTTCAACATATTTTCATTTCCGAGAGATTGATGCCACTGCCAAATCATCAGCCTCGTGAGGTGATCATTGTTAGAAGATAGATTTTCTCATGAGCGTTCAGTTATCCCGTAAGTCATGTTGTTTTGACCATAGTTTTGGAAGACATTGAGGCTGTCCTAGCTTGATGTTCTTTCAAATTTATTCGACTGCAAATTCCATAAATCCGATTCAGAAACTCAGTTTCATTATTTTGCAAAGGTTCCTTGAGGATATCAATGTAAAGAATAATTTTTTAAGAAGTTAAACCATGTTAATGTGTTATTAGTTCGTTAGGGGGATTTTATCACTGTCTTTTCCGTCAATAAAATGAGGTAAATTTCGGAACACGTGTAGAACCAGTTAAATCATCAGGATACAGAGCAAATGAATGTCAATCAAATCAGTGTTTTTAAATGTTTCCTAATATTTATAAATGCGGGTGAGGTGGAGCATAGCCGTGACGAAAAAAGATGCCTTTTCGATTTACCAGATATATTAATATTGTTCAGCACGTTTTAATTTCACGGGCCTGATTCTCCACAATCAGCCCCTGCTTAGAGTGTCCCATTTTTTAAAGAGGTTTCAGGGAGTAAAACGTTAGACGAACTTCATTACATTAACCGTCGTTATTCATATTTTAATTAAGTGCACAATTTTTATCACTGGGAACTAAATACCATAAACACAGAAATTTCAACTCCAATATATTCTTATATATGTACTGGTGTACAGATTTTAATGAGTCCCATTAGTTTCTTTGAGTTCGTGCGGCATAAGAGGTGAATCGGAAACTCGATTCAGCGTTCATGTAAACAGCAGTAGTCAGTTGACTGAGTTTGTGTTTTCTTTTCATCACTGCATATTTTTTAAGGCTTTCTCGTGAAGTTTTTTCAATTGCAGATTTCAATATCTCACTATTATCCAAGGCACGTACCCACAGGGCGGCAAAATTTATTCTAGGCCTCAGTTTCAGCTCGAAATGTGGGGAAATGCGAGTGGCTTCTACGTGTCATGAAAACTTTAGCGTCATACGTTTCATCTGTGCACTTATGACGTGCATTTGGTGCATCGAGCGCGTAGGGCAGTTTTGCACTTCTTAAACATGATACGAACAACAATCTTATATTGTTCATTCACTCACATGCATAATTGTTATGAAAAGAAGTTTATCAAACGAGCTCTTTATTTTAGAAATATAGGTGGACAAAATGGAGATTTCTATCTCCATCTAGTTGAATTTGAAAAATATAGTAGTATAGCAAGAAGCCTAGATAAGATAGTTTCTTATTGTTATAAATCAGCTTCTCTGTTTCTTGCTATACAGCATTGTATCGCACTTCTTCAGAAACAGCGTCTACTTACTGCAAAATCTTTTTTTTAAAGCCCCCACCTGCAACCAAATCGTTGAAAACGCAATTTTATCGTAAAACTGTAAAATCTAATCCTTGGAACAATTTTCCCAGCTGACAGAACATCTTGGTGGTTCTTATCGATCGTCATGGTGGGCAAGATGATGGTGACAGCAGGGTTCCAGGTCCTTTACCTGTACACGAGCGAGCTGTACCCAACGTGCATCAGAACGCAGGGGCTGGGAGTCACCTCCATGCTGGGGCGGTGTGGGGCCATCATCTCCCCCTTCATCACCGACAACCTGGTGAGACCTTGGATGCTACAGAATACCGAGAGGTCGCTCATTTAAAAAAATGTTTTTAGGTTAAATAGTTCCAAATGAGATCTGCGCAGCGACGTATGAAAACATCTTGGACGGTACGAAAATGTTTCTTTGAAAATCCAAGAACAAAATTTGTGAATATAGTTTTTAGTAGAATATGCCGAAAGAGAATTTTTGACATGTAGCTTTTAATATTTTATGTAGGTGACTGGAATTGAAGTTGCTAAGAAACAAGTGCTTTGTAAGAGCTTAAACCTCGAGTGTTGGGTTTTTCTGTTAAAAGGTTCAATACTTTGTTCTTGAAATATTAGGAAATATCGCGTTTGATAATGAGGTGTATAGCTAAATTGAAAAGAGTTATTAGCTGTCAATACTGAGTAACGATTAAATTAGTCTATTCAACTTGAAGCGGATAAAATCTAGAAACGTTTCGGAGATGTAACTTGAAAAATTGATGGGGAATAACATCACTATTGCATTGTATCTCAGTGAAAAGATTCTGGTGCTTGATACAACGATCAAACTATTAGGAAACTTATCAAAGAAAGTAACTTTAGTGGTAGCACTGATAGTAGTATTAGAAAGGAAAGTAGCGCTTCAGTGACTCAGACTATCTCGTAACGAAAGAAAAAGGACCTTTCAGTATGGACTTAAGAGAACGAAGAACCTATGCACAAAGGGTAAGGTAACTCTAAAATGAAATATAACTTTTTTTAGATTTAAAAGCGGGTTAAGTGACCGACAAAACGTTGAGGCAATCATGTGGGCCTCTCAGGAAACTTCCAGGTAATATCACTTGCGGATTTTTCTGATGGCGAAGTTCATAGTCTCATTATTTTCAGAACACTATTCTTTAATCTGTTCCGCAATAACTCTTATGACTAAGTCTCTATTTGTGGAACTCAGAGCCAAAGTTGATACGAATCTGATCCGATCTCTTTCTGGTCAGCTCGCTTTCCAAAGCTGCTAAACAAAGTAATCCGTGGCTAACATTAGGCTGCTAAAAAACATTATTTGTGTCTAATATTGGGCTGCTAAACAAAGAAATCCGTGTTTGATATTGGGTTGATTTCCATGGACTACTGAAGAAAGCGATCCGTCTTTAATATTGGGTTGGATTCGCTGGAAATGAAAACGCTTCAACGCGTTTTTCGTGCATGTGCAATATTTTTCATTAAGATACGTGAATGCCTGTTCTCTTACGGCTCAATCAGCTATTCTCAAATTTATTAACTACGTTTAATATAGTCTCACTTCTAAGCGATGGATGCGATATCAAAACCCCCTTTGATTACCACTTGGCTCTCAGCCGCACACGAGACGCGATGTGATACGACCAGGAATGACTTGAATTAGGCGTAACTCTCTTTCACTGTTGAAGAAAAACATTGATAAATTACGTAACTGCACAATTGATCGGCAGATAGCTTTTACTTGAAGTAATCCCAAACTTTACATTTCATTTATATCAATGCGCATTGGTATAAACGCATACACGAGGAGGAATTAAAACTGTTCAGAAAAGCTAATCTTACAAGGTTATTTGAGGTGGTAGTGGTGGTGATCAATCAAATTTGATGATGAAAGTATAAGAGCTTGTACCGTGGATACCTTGGAAGTACTTACATAGTTCATGCACCCGCCCTGGCAGCATTGATGTGCCGTTTTTAAATGAAACAGACGTACTTATATGGGACATTTTGAGTGAACAAGCTTTCATTAATTAATTGTTTGGTCAATCAATAAGGCAATGAAACGTCTTGCTTCAAGGCGAAATTAACTCTAATATAGTCAACAGAAATAAAACATGTCAACGTTCCCGCAAGTAGCCTCTCGCGTGCAATGGTGACAAAAGTTTCCCCCTGATGAGTCATAGAGAATCCTCGTCCCAGCTTCCTGCGAAGACTCAGATCAGGTGTTCCCGACCTGCTTTCGCCCCGCACAGCTAAAGAAATTCCATTCTAACTTCGTGCCCCCTGAAATTTGTATTGCCGTCGAGGATAAATTATCCAAATTCCACATACTATTTTATTCCACACAAAGGGCCTGGACTTTTTTCTCGCACCCGCTTAAATATCGTCTCGCACCCCTAGGGGGTGCGAGCACCCCGGGTTGGGAACCATTGGTTTAGATATTCGAAGCCTGCCTGATTAGATGCCAAGACAGCATAAGCGTCTCAGGTCGGTTGAGCTAAGATGGTCGGAATTCACCAGCGAAAATTTTCTATGCAGTAATTATAGACCAGTTATTACGTTCAATCATCATGTTATTGATTAGAAATTGGCACAGTCATATTATCATATCAAAAATTGGCACAGTCATATTATCATATCATATATTATCATATCACAGTCATATTATCATTATTCTTGTTCATATAACAGTTTTTGCTAAGTTCTGATAATTATGTCTTAACAAGGCGTAGCTGTGAAGATGAGAGAAGGACGATTGTAAGGAGCCTTCAAGGCTAAGTGAGGGGTGATGAGAAGGAATCGTCGTCCCTATTGTGTAATCCTATTACCAAAAATCTTATTATAAATAGATCATCAATCTATGATAAAAACCATACATTTATACAGATCATAGCATATTATGGCAATGCATACATACAAGCTTCTTGTGTTAGATAAACTTTGTTTCTTTTGTAACTAAACTTTGTTACTTTTCGTATCTAATGATCAACATCATTGTCAGGGATCGGTGCATTGGTCAATTCCGAGCGTTATTTTTGGGCTGATGAGCGCCGGGGCGGCGGTGGTCACCTTCGTGTTGCCAGAAACGAAGTCGTGCGCGCTGCCCGACACCGTCCAGGAGATGGAAGGCTGGCACAGCGGCGTCAGGTGGGACACTCTCAAACAGCCCTTGGAAACTCTTCACATAGTGCGCTTGATGAGTTCCTTAGCTCCTCAACGGTAGGTTGTAATGTTCCATTGGTTCTTTAGGGGTGCGCTGTAATACATTCATTAGCTCTTCAAGTATACGCTGTTAGGCAGCTACTCGCTGAGTACTTCCATGCACATATATCTCATGACTTACAGCCATATGAATGAAGAAAAGACCTGTGATCTGGAAGAGGGGTGAGCTCATTCATTTATTCTAATTCAGCGGCTGTATAAAGTTGTTTTTGTTTTCCGAACATTTTTTTGTGCCACTAATTGAAACTATTACGAAGTGTTGCAGCTTCATATACACCAGCAGTACAAATCCAAAATATGTACTCTATCCTGATGACAGAGATATACTGCTCGCTAGGTGAAGAAATTGTACGATCGCAACTGTTACGCGGTATATACTCGCATTTATTCCAATCGAGGAACAAATACGCCTTTGTGTTGCATTGCGTCAAAGAAAATAGGTTGCGAAACAAAACAATTGACGTTAAAAGTACTTATGAGAATTAAATATTTTATTTTGTTCTTTAAACAACACTACGCTACACTTGAAAATTACAAATTTCGTAACAAAGACGATATATTTCTGACACATGGGTAACTCTGCTTGAGTGAGGTTAAAGAACGCATAAACAAATATTTTCCCCCTTCAGATCATCCGTATGCTGCAATCATTGCATCTCAGAATAAGAAAAAACATGATTACGAAGGCCAGTCTATACTCTTCGATGGGAAGATTGAGTACAAATGGATACTTTAGATGTGCTCTCAATTAAGCTTCAAGTATCACTCCTGATTGCGCTACCCTCATTCTCAAATGGTCAAAATTATTTCGCAGGTTAATCGTTTTATGGAGCAGTAAAGTTTTATTAAGAAAAATATATTTTTTCAATTTTTTCCCGTTTATTTATTTATTTATTTATTTATTTATTTATTTTTCATCTGTGTGTTATGTATTTCAGTTTCACCACCCCAAGGTTTTCGGGTTTCCTTCCACGAACTTAAAATAAACTATGTAGCTCAATCGGTGGTAATGCCACGGTTTTTAGGTCCTAAAAAATTAAAGAATTAAATTAACTTGGCTCCTGTTTTATTGTCTCGATTTCAGGCACTTGTAAGGTACGTGTTCCTTTCTTCTTCACTCAACTGCTTTTTCTTTCTTTGACTCTGGCTCTATCTTTTATGAGACATGCTCTCTTTCATGCGTTGTAACGTTTCTTTTTCTCTGTTGCATTATTTTGCTATTTCTGTTCTGATGTTTAGTCTTTCTTTATTCCTCATACGCTCCCGTCCACGTTTCTGTCTTTGTAGAGTCACTGAGTTTTCTGTGTTTTCATTTTCAATTACATCTGGGTTTAGCTGATTCTAATTTATTGAATTTTCGATAATATCTAAAGCATTTTTATAGGCAAGACTGTTGCCGATGTAGTCGTAGCCTGAAACTCAAATTTATTGAAACTCAACCTATTTTTCAAACTTTTTCTTTCATTACAATTTTTTTTTATTTAATTATTGATAAGTGTGACACACGGAGGAAGAAAAGAACGAACGTGCGAAGGTACAAATGTATTGATATAATGACCAGCTGGGCATGAGATAATAACACAGTTTCCCATATCAGCGCAAACACCCGTTCGAACTTAAAGGTTCTAGTGGATGAATTTATAATTGGATAAATGTAGATTAGAATTATTTAGAAGGCTATTATTTTAAAACCAATAATTGGCGAATATTTAATTTTTGGTTTTCTGTTGATATTGAAAATCTAGTAAAAAAATTAAAATCTACTTTTATCCAATTAAATTGAAGCCCTATCTTTGTCCTTCAGGTGTCAACAACGTTACGTCGTGAACATATGTTTAAAAATATCATTACTTTCGCTGGATATTTTTTCAAAGCCATGTTTAGGTACCTTGACAAAAATGATAAAAGATAGTCTAATTTTGAAATTAATCAAACGACTGAAATTGAGTGTGCTTGGTGGTTCGTTAGAACAGTGCAACCATTAATCAATTGGTAACAGGGATAGCGTTCTACAAGTAATATGAGGTAGTATGAGTTGTTTTCTTTCTTAGGTAATTTTTTTGTTTACGCAGGGATCAATTCACGTATTTTGATACTCATGAAATATATTGAAAAATAACTCCGGTTTCTCCCTGTGCATTCTAGGAAAGCTGGCAGTGAAAGGTGCCGCGAGGACACGCTTCTGGCAAAGATCTCTCCCACATTCGACCCGAGATCCACAGAAACAGGAGACGCAGAAGATTTAGGAAGAGGTTTAAATTCTGTATAGGTTCTTACATGAAAGAGCATTGTATTGGTAGTCATGGGCATTTAATGAATCATGGGATTTTTGTGTTAATATTAAAATTTTAGCCACAGGACGCTGAAATATGCACGTTTGCCCCGAGAAAGTTATGAATTAAATCCTGAACATCAAATCAATATTAACCGATACTGTAATTTCTCTTTAATTTGGTCGAATACGTTGAAATTATGCGAGAACTAAATAAACAATCTTTCAGCCATTGGGAGAAATGTGCAAGGCCGCATGCACGTCAAACGCGGCGTCAACGTGGGGAGCCGATGCGAATCACAGCTGTTCAGCTTAACGTTTTAACTTCGCCGAGGACTATTTCGTCCGGTTTCGTAAGGCTGCTTGTTTTTGTACGAAGTTGAACGCAGCCTTACGCCCCCTGTATATAAGGCTGCAACACATTTTTCTTTCTAAGCTAAATGCAACCTTACTGCCAAAATGATTTCGTCCTTAAAGGGTTAGTTCATCACTCGTGGAGGGTTTAATGGTTGAACTCTGTAAAGAACGATTAGTTCAATATTCCACTGCCGTAAGATTTTGAAATCTTTCGAACTACGTCTGTATAACTAATTAGCGTTCAGTAGTTCCGATTTGTCTATGTATTTGCCCTAACCCATGAGTTACAGTTGAACTATGTTTACATAGTAATGAAATCATAGTTTGGCTACGCTCACGAAATTCTGCCACGACTGTGTTCGTAAGTAATATTGAACTTAATTAAGGGATATTTTTATATCCATTAGTTGGGTTTGCATTTTGCCCTGTATCCCGACGATAAAACTTTGTTGTGTAAGAGATGAGAATTATGTGAAATGAAGGCTCTGAAAGATTTTAATGGATGGAATGAGTGAACCATTCGGTCATGCTCGGACACAAGATGAGTGGAATGTGAGAAGCGTTGGGTCATGCTCGGGCACAAGATGAGTGGAATGTGAGAAGCGTTGCGTCATGCTCGGGCACAAGAACATACTTACATGTTCGTTAATAAAGATGGCACGGATCGCGTCCCATCAAGAATGGAGAATGATCGTGGGCCTGGATATTTATTCTTCAATATGTTGTGGTTTGGAAATAACTAGAAATAATACTGCACCATACATACCTCCTCCTTCAAGAGACTGGGACCGAAATGAAAAGTACTCTATTGATGTGCACCTGTAATAAACTAGCCTCAACGAATCGAGCTGAACCGACGAACTGAATTCATTGTATGTTCACGTTCACTACTTTTCATTTAATGCTAATTGACGGAACGCGCCATCAATTAGACGACAATGTTGAGCCATGGAACTAAAATTCGCATTTCTAAAGCTTAACGCTTTGCTTCCTGAAGCTCGGATATTGTAGGGAAAGGAATTTTACGGGAAAATGATTGATACATTAAAACATATTTAGGATTGCCCTAATACGTGTCACTTTCTGTTTGTGCAAGTACTAGTCTCTTGTAAGCACTACAAATGGATGCTCTCTGTAGAGGTTTGTTGAACATGAAAATAAATCCTGATGCCAGGATAATATACTCTAATACGATATACCATCAGCGTAATTTTCACTTTGAATAATCAATAAGCAAATAAAACTATGAAAATTAGGTCCTGTCTTTGTCACATACAAGTTAATTCATCAGAAGTTAATTCACTCAACGTACACTTTTTGGAGAGTAATGGTAAAATGGGGAGCAGTTTTGCGAATGTTGTTGATCGCTTTAGATTTTTATACTTTATTTAAGCTGACATCTTGTTCTGCTATTCATCATCTTTGTGTATAGATCTGATGCAAGTATTATTTATCAACTTTTTTTCAATGTCAATGTGAAAGCAAATATTTGCTCAAGCTTCTGACCATCTTGTTGAGGCTTGGTAGTTACAGTTAGATGAAAATTTTTATCTACCTATATTTCTAAAATAAAGAGCTCGTTTGATAAACTTCTTTTCATATCAATTACTCATGTGAGTGAAAGAACAATACATGTAAGATTGTTTTGGTTCGCTTTTTATTCGATAAAAGGTATTCGACGCGCAACAACTTCAGTTAAGAAATCACTTTTTCAAACAGTTGAACGTTTGCATTGTTACATGTAAAAATAATTTAGCACCCCACCAAAAAAAAAATTTTATTACTCAAATTCAAAGGACAAGCGCATGGCAACCCTGAAGTAATAATTTATTGAAAAGATTTTTCGTTGTCAGGTGACTTGACATTAGAGTAAAAAATCACTTCAGGATGTTCGACCTCGTTTCCAAAGAGGATACCATAAAAGATCGAGGCATATTTTTTCATTGAACGCATACCAGTCTGGTTCTCAGGAAGGAATCTGTATATCGAGTGCGAATTGTACAGTGCAATTCACTTAATGTGACCAATGGTTACCGCGACCTGCCGCTTACTGCGACCAACTTAGCTGGAACAGATTTTATTTAGAATTTAGCGCCCTCTAGCGAAGAAAACTGTAATTTAGCCTGTGGTTCAACATTTTAATCCGAATGCGCAATCTAATTTGTTCCTGCCTTTAATAAACCCATAGGAGGTCAAGTCATGTGCTACACTACACTCAACACAGACTGAGCCCAAAAATGTCTCAAAAAAGAACAAATATTACATTGAAAAAATTAGTAGGAAATCTGGATAAGATTATTAACATTCTGAAAAAGAAAGCATCACCCAGATAATTAGCGAATATTTTGCGCAGGCCAAAATCAACTTCTGTCGGCTTAATAAAGCAAGAACAGGAGCCACACAGCGAATGGAAAATCGTCTGTAAATAGAACTCGAGCGACACGAGAGAGAGAGATAAGGATTAATTTAAAAGTGTAATTAAGAAATAGTTTACAATTATACCTAACAAATGTGTGAAGCTCTGTGAGTGAATACTGCGAGCTAAAACTGACGAATTTGCCGTTAGGTTTTAACCTATATAAAAGACTCAAGGTGAAAAACAATCTTAAACTTTATCAATGCAGAAACATGTAAATCTACGATTTTGTCAGGAATTTCACTACAATTTTTCCAAGACAATATTCAAAACGAGACGAAGTGGGGTGCGTCTACAGAGCTACGCCAAATAGTCCTAAATGGGCCCTAAAAAGGAAAATCTCATCAAAAACCGCTATGGATCGAGCGTCTATTATGTTGCACCAACATATTTCAGCCAGCAACAAAAGACAATTGCTTGTCACCGTCAAGATCGTGTGAAGCCGAGCAGTTGCAAAGGATTTCTTATACAGTCACTACCAAACTTCTTTGTAAATGAAAATCCGTGGATAACTACGGGGGGGGATTGTTGAGTGGGTGAACTCATGGCATGATGATTTGATACAGGAAAAGATTAAAATTCTGTTCATTTAAGACGGCTTAACATTCAATCCTTACTTGAGCCTCACGAGCATTCAGCTGCAGTTTTTGCCACCCAATACAACTCCAGTACTGCATTCCATGGATGTAGGTATAATTAAGTACCTGGAAATGGACTACCATAGCATCATATCATTGAAATAATTGTCTGGTCACTAGTGATATCAGACATAATTGCTCGAACGCTATGCTCTCAAAAATTTTTATCAACAGCACTGCATTTTCTTAGTGATGCTTGTTGTGAAATTAAAAGACGCACAATTCATAATTGTTGAGTTCACTATGGACTTAGGCGCTCAAATTTAATGTAGTATCCCTCTCCTGTCGACAATAACAACGCATTTTCGGTGAATAAAGTCACTAACATGCCGAGTTTCTATGAGTAAATGATGGCATTCAGCGTTACGATGAATATGATGATCTAGTCGAACAGATTGTCGACTAATTAGTGAACGAAATGGATGATATTGATAAAGGAAATGACGCAAAAATAAATCTTCAGGAGCAACACTCGGATCTCGTTATTAACAGCCTCGCACAAAAAACTGCATTGATGATCTCCGGAAATATTTTATGAAAAATGCAATGAAGACAGCCCACAAATAAGTTTTAGCAATATGCGATTTTATCAACTATGTTTTTGTAAACTTCCACGTAATTGCCGAAAAATAAATGTTTATGACATTTTTACTTCAAAGACGACAAAAGATTTAAAAATTTGGAATGCTGAAGAACCCCTTCTGTTAAGGTTGGTATGTTGGCGCTGGTACATAAATGTATGGCGATGCTACACTGTTGATTTAAATACGTCGTGCATTTTTCAGATCAGAGTTCCGTGCGAACTAATTCATCCGATTTAGGTGAAGCAAACCATGAGAGTCTACTACCGTCTGATTTCTCAGGAAAGTACTTTCGATTCAACATAACGAATATTTGCTATTTTTGTTAGGCATTCAGTGATAGAAAATTATGTCTTATGCCATTTCGCGTGAATGATCTTAAAATATCCGAGCAACGCGAACATACTGGTAAGCGGGTCAGAGGACTCAAGACCTTCTGGGTTTGAGGTATTTTTTCATACATATTCATTCGTGTCTTGCAGGTCTTGAATTCTGTGAATTCGGTATCGAGATTTTTAATGCTCGACCGGCTGAAAGCGTTATGTACAATATATTTACCCTGTAAGCTTGGGCAATC
>VOMN01008279.1:0-18226 GCA_014899125.1 Orchestia grillus
ATTCGTTTGATATAAGCCATTAAGCTCAGTTTACGGAACTTTTAACAAATCTTGTTCGATCCAGAACAAATCTTGTTCTGGAACAGACTAGGGTGCAACTTTTAACAAATCTTGTATTGCACCCTAGTCTGTTCCAGTACGAGGTGCAACAAGCTTTGATGTATACGGTTTTGCGAAGTCTCGGGGTAACTCTGTCGCATTATTTATGATTTCGACAATCAACAACTTTATATTCTTATATTTCTGCCCTAAGTTTCGTTCAAGTGCGAAGAATAAACGAATTCAGGTTTTTACCGTTTCCAACGAAAAAAGATACCGAGACCACACTCGCTGTAGATCCCGATGTTCATAGACTTTTTCATGGATCATCAGTCGAATTTGCTTAATCTTTGGGGCGAGATTGAAACAGTTAGTCAAGGTTCATTCAACACAAATGAGATACGAGAACAGAATTTAAACACCCACTTCGCTGTTCGATGTGGCGCGAACATTGGAAACTGTTCCCAGTTCGACAATCTCGCCATCAAACGGAGCTCAGAAATGCAAGTTTTGTAGGACGTAGTGGCAAGCGACGCGTCTTCGTGGGCGCCCCAACCGTCAGAGGAACTGTAGAGCAGATTTTCTTTCATGCTTGGGTGACTCGGAAATTGGCATCAAGGCTCGTAACCGCACGAGAAGCTCCCCGATGTGAGGGGTTGAGTCCAGCTTAACTACTTTGCCTGAGTGCATGTAATTATCTAAAGTTTTAGCCGCCCAAGAGAAAGTTTCAGCGCCACTCAAAAACTAAACTTCGTGCCCGTTAGTTTTCCGATGCAGTCCCCGTAGTTCTCACGCGAAGAAATAAATGGGTTCCAGTGCGTTGCACAGCGATCAACAAAATAGAAAATGGATCTGGAATAAAAAGTTGCATCAATATCAACGGAATTAAATGTTATTTGCTAGTGAACATTTTCATGAATAGATTGTTTATGCTCTAGTGTGTGCATTTGTGGGTGTAGCTTACGGGTCAAAAATAGGCTGCTGATTTGTTACTAATTGCTCGTAGAGAACCGCGTCAAATAAATAGAAGCTATTCAATTTCCTTCCAATATATCAGCCCAAAAGTCTTTTTACTTAAATAGCATTAACCGTTGCTGCCCACTGACGACAGAAATACGAATAACCAAACAGTCCTCAGTGAAGTACGAACCTCTGTTCTTTGAGCGCTGGGCGTAAACAGCTCGTCCACTTTTTTCGTGAATTGGACTGCAATTGTGGAAGGCGTTGAACTTGGCCTAGACTGTAGCCCGTACATTTGGAGACTCTGAAGCATGACTCGTAAAATAGAGTAATGCGACGCCAGAGAAAAAGTGCAGGCTCACACCAGCGCCTCTCTTTGGCTCATGCACACGAAGAAAGCGAAAGTAAGCGCGGCCTGCGGTTGCCATCTTGTTTATTTGGAACGACTGCCTGGAGGGACGACAGCTCGCTGCAACGCTCATTACATCCCTAACAGACCCCTCGTTTCTTCAGTGCCTTATCTTATCATTCGTTGAATTAAAGTTTGTAACTCTTGTGCAGGCTCTTGTTGTTGTTGACAGGTTTTGCCTCGTTAGCTCGGGTAACGCGGTTCATCGGGTTTTTCAAGGGAAGGTTACCACTTTTTTGGTAGTACCACGAACCAAGCTCCGCCATGTCCTCTCAATGGGAACAGGTTGCTGGCGAAACGTTTTTTTTCACTGGCAGATATGTGATCATTTTTTCGTATGAGTCTAACTAGATGTAGCGCTGGCATTTCTGCATCTGAAGCTTCTCCATGCTTGTATTTTATTTTTTCTCCAACTGAAAATCTTTGCAGCCCAAGATCTGGTCTGAGCATTGAGTAATGTACTTTGAAAGAACGAAATATTTGAAATGTACTTGTAACTTAGATATGTGTCTTTCAAAAGTTACAAACTTCGGTGCCTGATGAACAGAAACAAAACCACGCAGTTAGAAAGAAGGTATCATAGTTACCATACCCTCAGGTTCTCCAACACATAGTTGTCCATTTTTTGCATAAGGCTTCGAAACAGCATGGAACCTTTCTCTTCTCCTTCCGATTGAATAAATTTTCATCCTAGCGAGTGGTAAATTTAATCTAATAGAACCTCTTATTTCTCTGCGCTCATATAATTCATAAACACTGTGCAGCATGGCGCATTTAATTCAAGCCAGTACACACTCCCCCTGCTTTCAGCGCAGCTGTAAATTCTTGTAATTGGATCCAGTCCGTGCCGCCCCGTCATCATATTTGCATGCGAGGCCGGTCGGTTTCCAGATCCAAGTTGAACAGCGAACGAAGATGCGCCGTTCGCAGGAACGTCGGCGCTCCAGCGACGAGGATGATTAAATGCGAAGGCTCTGAGGCGGCCATGCGAAGCGGAGGCGGAGGAGGAAGAGGTGGAGGAGGATGATGCAGCAAAAACTGGCCCAGACGCCCGGGCCGAGATGTATGTTGAAGGTGCTCGGCATGGCATCCGAAGATGCCACGGCGGCACATCTGCCCAGAGCCACACCGCTTATTATTGGTGCACTTTTGTCTCGCGTTATCGCGGCATTGAATGCCGACTTCGCACGGCGCGTGGGGAACCGTACGATTGATTGAAATAACCGTTGTGTCCAGCGATAACAATAGTTAATCTAACAATCCCTGATGAAAATTTCTGTTAAAGAACCAATGAAAGCCCCTAAGGCTGTGGTGCCCCGTGCCTGATGTGTTTTTTAACGTTTAGTACCTTCTAGACGTGTATTAGTTAGACATCGCTTGCATCAAACTCCTGCAAAAGTTTTTGGTACATTTAGTTCACTGCTAACAGCGTAGTCGGTGGATGTCTCTCCGCTGAAATTATATTCAAATATACGCCTAACCGACGTTGGCCATTGATATTTTATTAAATTATACTCGTAATGTGATGTATGCATTAAATTTTTTGAGTGGTGCTTAAACAGGCTGGAGCTCGATGCCATGACGTAGTCCTGAATTTGCCTCGGAGGCTGAAATTCTAAAATGAAATTCATTGTGGGCGAACACGGCACTTTGAAGTCGAAAACGCATATGATGAAAGTTTGAACCATTCTCCTCTCTCACTAATAGCGTTGCAGTTCAATGTTAAGCGTTATTTTGTTAATTTCAATTATGTTTTCTCATGGTCGGTGTTGCGATAAAGAAAAACTCATCCATTCGTGTATTTTTGCACTAGAATTCGTGTCAATTGCAATATATTCCGTTCTCCTATCGCGTATCCGTTAATTTTCTTTCGTTTTCGTTTAATTTCAAGAGTATTTGTGTATCAGCAACGAACGAAAGTGGCTGCTAACGTAACTAACAACTGAAAAAGACTTGGGTGGAGCTGCGGTGCGGTGTACTCATTTAACGTACGATAAGGGCCAGCACGCTCGCGCAGTATCTCGATCATCAATAAATTACAGGCATCATGGGGTACGCTTCACAATTTATAGGTTGACACAAAACAACCAGGGCTGCAGAGCAACTGATATCTCAGCAGCTCTGCTCTAGTGATGGCAAGAAGGGCGTCTAATTTTCTTCGAAGTTCGCTGTACTGTTAAGTGTTAGGAACGAAATGGATATTTGGAAATAGGTAGACAAAATAATTAAAAAGTGTAGGATCATAATGATAATAAAAAATGATGAATTCCTGAATTTACATTTTACGTGCTTCTGAGTTGCATATGATATAGGCTATATGATTCGATCTGTGATGACTTACAGACAGGTACATAGCTCCTCGCAGGCCCGTAACCCCGTGGGAGACTATGACGGAGTGCGCTACATAGTCCCCATGAAATGAACTTTTCATAAAAGTATACATGAAGACAATCCGATATTTTTTATCGTTCTTTTCCTTCAGTTGTATCTATTGAACTGCGTACTTTTTTTACCCCAAATAGACTAATAATGTTCTATCAAAATTTGAAATGAGCATCAGTTTTTCAGGGCGGATATTTTCAACCTTCCAATGGAAAAATCCGATGCGACAGATATTTTTTCATTTACCGTTCAGTTGGGCACTTCATCAATTAAGAATACCTTTCAGTCACATCCCATTTAGGTGTGTTTCTACTTCTCTCAGTACGTCTATTACTGACGCAAACTTTTCATGGTACTCCAAGAGCTATAAGCCTGAATTCAAAACCTAAATCATAACCAAAAGCCTGATAGACTCGTATTCATAGATTGAAACGTGACTGATTGAAAAGAATCAGTCTAGATTTAAGTTTCAACGCCGTTGTTTAGATTGTACATAACGTGTGTTAAGGCGTGTTAAGAACTACTTGCTAGTAAAATGAAGTGTAAAGCGTTTCCTTACAGCTTTGATTTGAATGTTGATTGTACGAAATTACGAAATTATGCTGTATTTTTGTTATGTGATTTACGAGAAATCACACAACGATGGAATGCTTGTAAAAGCAGAGAACTTTAACATTACAGATGACTTTTACTAACTATATATCACTCGGCCATCCCTTATTTCAAAACGCAGCAATTAATTTTAGTTGTACAGCCAAAATATTTCCAAGGATTCAAGTCCTTCCTTTCAATCTTCCATCTATCGCCAGCACACACATTAGGAATGTGTTTAATTCTACCATTGGAGCGAGCAGCATGTGTATAGCACTTGCTCTTAGAGTCCTTTCCCTACACAAGACCGTAAGAACGGCGGGAGCTCGCGGTATTTGAAGTGTATAGGCGCAGCAACTCCTAAAGCGAGCCTCTACTTTCATTTTTGCAAAGCTTCTACTCTGAAGAGCCGTTCTTTTAAGTGGTGGGTCGTACAGCAGACGACCAGCATACCATCGTAGCCTCTACACTACCGGCTGGATCATTAGAAGTCATAGAGGCCTCCTCTCGCTTCAATTAATTCTTTCCCAAAGTATTTCTTTCTTTTAAGTCTTGACTACAACACTTCGCCGCAATTTGCAGTCCGTAACTTTTCATCACCGAAAACTATGCCGGCCTTGCATTATAAGGAATTCTGAATTTTAAGCTCGCTTTGTAAGGCTGTCTTAGCGGTAGCTTTGAACCGCCTAGTCCTCAATAATGGGTCGATTGAAATACATAAAGTACAGGCAATATGTCCGCTGTCGCATAGTGCAACTTTTTTACAAACCATTAATACTCGTCATATTAACAGTATGTAAAAAGAATTATTGCTGTTGAAATAAAGGTGTAAAAATAGAGTAAAAGAACAGCTTTGCTGCACTTCTCAGCAATACCCCAACTTCTCCAGCCCCTGAACACATGACTTATTGCTGGCTACAGAAGTCGATCAGAGTTACGCACCACAACAAACTCTCCATGTACAATGAGTAATATCAGAAGTTAGAAAGCACCTACATATGTGAGCGTATCAGCTAAGACAACATTTTGCAATCATTATTTGAATGAAAAGAAACCGTTAGTAAAGTTGTTTTGATTTTAGTATGTTTTCTTGAAACTCTTCGTACTTGTGAATCCTTATTAATTTGCGATAGATCACTCCCATGTAGCAGTGGCCCGCGTACACCCAGCATTACTCGAAGGAGCGTACGGTCTTTACTTTGGTAGACTCAACTTGGTATTCAATCAGGAAAGCATTATCCATACACGATATTTATCCAATTTCCATTAAGTAAATTAATTAATCAATGAATAGCAACATTAATTGACGAAGTTAACGAAAAGTCAATCGTATCAAGAGAAAAAATTTTGATCGAGAAATTGCATTCGAAGTAATAGTAAAATGTCTTATATGGATTCTGAGGTAAAATTAGCCTTTCGCGAGTTGAACTCGTGAAATTAAAATGATACGCTTTATTGGGGAGAGCCTTTCAAAAATGAAGTAAATGTTGAAGCTTCGAGCATTCCTTGAAAATAAAAGAAATTAATTAAAAATAGAAGCACTTCATGCGCAAATCCTAGTTATGGCTTTACAGCAAGTTACATGCGAACTGTTTTTTCAGCAAGCATGTCGCCCTCTTGATAGGTCTGCTAATCCCGTTGCAACGAAAAAATGCTCCGTTTGATAATTACCCGAGTACCCTCAGGATGATCGTGAACAGCGTTGCAGGAAGTGAAATGAGTTATTTTTTTGAATAGTGTTCCCTAAGGATCTGTGTTAGGACCCACTTCTTCACCATTCCCGAACTTTCTATTCAGATACGCCAAAATATCATGAAGGCTGCAGACGCTACTGTTAATAAATGCGTGGTGATCTTTGAATCCTTGCAACAGTACTTCGGTGGCCTGCGGGTCTACTTGCACCAGCCAGTTGGGTTGTAGAAGGTCTCCCCACTTTCACTCATGCTGGTATGTCCCTTCTCGGCGTGCCCGTTGCGGCCGACTAGGCTTTCTCAAAGACGGCATGAGGATGGCGTAACAGTCTGCCTCTGCCGTCCCTCAGTGCCTTCTCTACGACTCCTTCCAAGGGGCAAATAGAATAATAAAGTTGCAGTTGTTTGTACAACTGCGCGATGAAACATGGAAATAGTCATTTTTAGGTCGAGAGAGACAGGGTTGTTTATTTTCACTTCCATTGCTCTTCCAACAACACGTTGTGGATAACACAGTGGTACCTGGACGCCTTTTTTATTAGGTGATCATGATGACGTTGTTCTCCAAGATGAGTTCACTTCCATTGTCCCTATAATTCCGTTAGTGTTGCTAATTGCGTGGAAATTCATTTTGGTTTTCAAACTATGAGACCCGAATGCACAGTTATTTCTTTTAAGCTTTCAGTCGTCAGCATGAAGGACTCGTACCATTGCCTGGAAGATGCACTGCAAAATTTTCCACGGGCAAAAGCGGCCACTTTCTCCTTCCATATTATTTAGATGCGAAGTAGTGGGCCCTACGATTTCGAGCTTCCCTTTCTAACTGTCTTGGTTGAACTAACGTCACTTGGACTCAGGCGTAGAGTTTTCACATGAGGCGGTGTAAGGACAGATGAGGATCCTGCGTGCCCTGGGTTGGGAAGGGCGAGATCTGCGGTGAGAAGCGCGACGGCTTTCTCTACCTCGCCGCACTGATGACGTAACTTGGAACACGACTGCACGGACTCCAGCTCCGTTGAAGAAATGTGTTCATTTAAAA
This sequence comes from Orchestia grillus, assembly GCA_014899125.1. Lineage (NCBI taxonomy): Eukaryota > Metazoa > Arthropoda > Malacostraca > Amphipoda > Talitridae > Orchestia > Orchestia grillus. Next base: position 7,112 of record VOMN01008279.1, read on the forward strand.
AGTTCATTTTCGGCTGTTCGAAGAAGTTCATAATACTCAAAATTCCTTACCTAGTAATGAAAGTCATAATAAGATGAAGCTTCACAGCGTTTTCAAGTTTTTTCTCGTGAACTTTTTATCAAACGTCATCGTCAAAAAGGGCGGCATGCCTGTAGAAGGGAATTTTGTTCATCAAGTATCGGCGAGGGTCACAGAAGCAATCACAAGGCAATGAATTAGCAAAAATTATTGCGCATGAAGTGCGTGCCCCTAACCCAATTTTCAATCCATGAGTGCTTTTACGGCCGTATGGACACCAATATTTCTCATTGTGGTGGCAAACTAACTGTGATGAACACAGAAGGTTCTTTGACGCACACTTAAAGTGAGGTAAATAAGCAGAATGTTGCGTCATTTTAAAGTGGATAAAAGTCCAATGAAGAAGAGAGTCTTAAAGAGAATCTGGTCCACGCAGAGCAGTGAAGTTGGCAGAGTTGAAGGTTGCGACAAGAGGAAAGGAAAGACGTAGGAATCCTATAGGATATTAAGGGAGGCACTGCAGTACAGTCATTGCTTTGTATTAGAAATTGTACCTGTTGATTTTGCGTAGCTCTGCATTGTTGCATAGTTCCCTAGTACCTGTTGAGCAAACATAGTAGTTCAGAAGGTATCGATCTGCCTACTTTTGGAACAGTGTGCGATGATATGCTGGTAAGGGTAACGTAATTTCAAAATGGTACGGAGAAAGTTATGAGGGAGGAGCCGTGAAGGGTTAGGGGGCATGGAGCTTGGGTATCGAATGTTTGCAATAAGGCGAGCTTTGTGAAAAGTTTTCGCGAAAAGAAGAGGCGTATTTCTGGCCCGTATATGTACTGAGAAAGCACACGATAGGGGCGCTAGGTGGAAGCCATTTATTTCGTTTGCCATGGCTGTAAAATTACTGAAGGCCCTGAGAGGTCATGACGGGGATAACAGACAGCTAATGAGAAATATAAATTAGCTCTATGGTTTATTTCCGCTGCAAGTTAGGTTATCGATTAGTTCGTTTCTCTTTGAGGTAAATCTAAGGATTGTTAACGAGTTTCCCTTTCCTCTTATCCCCTTTTCTCATTCTCTCCCTTCTCTTTGTATCCCCTTTAATTTCACTTCAATTTTCCCTTTTCATCCCGACTCCCTCCATGGGCCCCTTCCATGCCCCTGAGGTGTGCCTGCGCATGTGAAGCAGAGTCTTCGCCACGGTCAGTCCTGCGTCTCTTGTCTAGTGCGAGTGCAGAGGTCTGGACGCTTTCTTAGCTGCGCCTCTTTATGGGGTGAGCGCGTTTCCTGCGTTATTAACACTTTTATGTACGAGGGAAGTGCGTGCACGCATTTTTTCCGTGTTTTTAAACTGTGAATTATTTTTTGTCAGCTTTGAAAGGGCTGACGTTTTTCAGGCTGCACGTCCGCCGCGCACGTTAAGTGAGCTCGTGTGATGTAAAGTTCAAATAAAAATGAGTTCCTTGGGTATTATTGTCGTTCGACGCCATTGTCTAAGAACTGAGTATTTAAGTCTGCTTCTGTATTGCGGCATGCACGTTAAATGTAGTGTCCTTATGTTTTCGAACATCGGTAGCATAAATATATAGGTACTGCACCATGCAACTCGAGTTCTCAGCAAATTTTTGTGAATTTTGTATCAAATAGATCATTTGATATTGGTTTTCAATGCCATGTTCAATTTTTACATTGATGTTTATTTGTTATCTAATCATACCTTCACAATTTATAGTGTTTCAACTCTAATAATTGAATTTCCATGTATTTTCCCTCACTTATATTCAGTTACGATGCCTACAGGCCCGAATCCATGCAAAACACACTCGATGTTGTACTGTTGGGCGGAGATTTAATTGCAAGCCTTCACGAAACGCGGGCATCATTAGTGGAACGCAAGGAAATTGGATATTGTTTACTCTGCGCCGAGAAGTGATCGATTGTCAATTGTTGCTCACAAAGATGGCCACCGCATTCGAGCGGGTGGACCAGGGTGCGGGTCACCAGCGACAACGCGGATTACTGGCTGCGATTTCTCTAAGCGTGAAGGTATTTTGTGAAGACCAGCGGGCACTCCTTAGTCCGTGAGAGTTCTTTTTGTAGTTTCCACCCGACTCCAATGTTCTGGGAGACTGAAGAGAATAGCTCCCTGCAACCTCTGACCAGTTTCTCGCTGAGGGTGTCCACTTTTAGAAGGGAAATTACCATGTGGAAAACAGGTTGTTTGTTTGTGGAAAATCGCGCTAAACTCAGGATCCTGACAAAAAATTTTAACGTTACAGCGTCCAGCACTCCCAGGGGGAATGATATAATTAATACAGTTGGGTTTCAAACTCTTAGTGCGTCGGTCAAGTCAAGATTGATATGCATACAAGTGCATTAAACATGAGCATCCATTTATGCAATATTTTCTTCACTTAAAAAATAAATTGGTCGTTTAAAGCCTGAATGGTTTGGGGTTGAGTCACGCCTTCCCGCCTCAGCTTAAAGTTCTCTAGCAGCCACACCTTGCAACTCCACAGGAATTTCAGTCTCCTTTTTTTTCCGTCACCTTTCGCTGCCTAAATTATTTCCTATTTGAATAAGAGTTCGAAATGTCATACGCAAGTATTTTCTCTTGAAGGTGTACTAATGTTAAATTTAATTTAAAACAAGCGAAGACAGTAGGACTATATTTCATGTTGGTAGATTGCTTTTTTGTCGAAACAAACGCATGACATACGTCGAAGTAATCGTGTTGAGTGAAGCGAATTCGGGTCAAGTCCTCCTGACATGCGCGTGTTGCAGTCAACTACGCATTAATGACGCCCAAAGTTGAGGGCGTTATCGAGGGTCAAGAGGAGGCGCCGTCCCTGCTTTTCATGCTCAGATAACACCTAAGCTTCCCGGGATTTTAAAATTATTTTTAGGAATTCGTGATTTTATGTTTCGCTGTATTCATTACGCGATAAATCGTGTCCAGAGTCTATGTGCTCACCGTTTTTATTTCGTATGCAAAATAGATCACTTTTCATAGTGCAAACGATTTTAATACGTCGATGCTTAATTCCGGACGTCTAAAGTATCAGTTTACGAGATTGATGAAAGATCGAAGTGCCCTCATAGTGAAGCCTGTCTCGTGAAACCCTTGAGTGATGTGTAATTTGGCGGGGAAACCAAGTTTTTCGTGAAAGTAAGAAAGTGAGAAAGAAATTTTATAGAAGCTACTTCCTCTAAAGAGACTATTTACATCTAACGTTATCCATAGAGGCAGCACGCTGCTGTGCATTTAAGCGCAGAAAAGCGTGCCACAAAAAGAAATGAATTTATTTAGCAGTTATTATACATCATACTTGGAAATTTCAATTGGAGTTCGACAGCAGCCACGCGACCTCTCTTCAGTGAGGTAGAGTGGAAAAGCTAAAATCACCGGTCCCTTTTTCCCTCGAAGTCGTTTCTTTTCTTTCTCTTGGGAAATAAGTTTGGTGTCTATCAAGTTTTCCCCAAATATATGTGTGTAATTGTATTGTGTATGCGTCTAGATAAACTGAGGATAGATCTGCCCCTACATTTAATTAAGAAAAAGTTCAAAATCTGCCCACAGATGTTCGGGGAGCAATGTTGTCATGTGTCTAACCAACGTGGAAATGCTTTCTATCTTACGACTTTTAACGGTCGGAGAATCCTGAGCCCACGCTTGCTTTCATCCATCATTTGATTTACGAATTATTGAAGCATACGCTTCAGCAGTGCTTGCTGAGACTCTTTCGGTGTCCAAAATTATCCTCACAAATCACGTGACGGATTTATTAAGGTCCATCCAACAACACATGGAAAGTTTTTAGTTTTTTAACCACCCATGTTCGGTATATATTTCCATGCAAGAGTAAGTTTACAGCATCACAGCTCCATATTGAAGATGAATGCTATGTCAGCCAGTGACACAATATCTCGATCATGCAAACAGGGAACACGAACGCCTGTTCTAGATTTAATATCCCACCCAATATAGCAGCCTAATGACATGTTTTGAATGAGTAAATAAAGTGCTGCAGCGCCATTATTATCTGCAACCATTTGAAGGTGGGGAAAATTGCCGCATACCATCATTTGCAGATGATCAAAACTAGCGTAAGCCACCGTTTGTAACTGCAGCGCTAACTCAAGACGGATGAGCAAAATGAGCAGCCACGACCCCTCATTCAGGTTGATTATAGCCATTATTTTGGCCATCGTAACCATTATTCCGGCAGCACAGCGACCAGTCGGTCACACGAGTGAGTGCAACAGGTACTTTGAGCCCCAAACTGAACAACCGCAACCCACGGAAACGTGTAAGGCTGAATTGTTTTCGCAAAAGATCATTCATATTTATGAAACGAATATGCTTCGAAATATGCTCCATATCGCTGCTGCTGTTTTAATCAAATAACAATATGCGATTGGATCCATAGTTTTTTCGCCTCGTGCTTAGAAACATCGTTTTCAATTTTGTACAAAGGTGTACTGAGTGAAAGAAAATTCCTGCGCGATCTATGATTTCATGTGCAGCTTCCAGAATGTCCTTAGATCTCTATGTAAGAGATATAATTTTACTGATTTTGTGAGTGTACGTTTCGATTCGCTGCTAATTGCAAGTCAAATGAAAACATTGAATCGTAGGATCTCCAATCTGCGACGTTCCATTCTTAAAACCAGAACCCTGCAGGGTTCAAGTCCGCAAAAAGTCTGGCGATGACGAGTGGCTAGTTTCTGTTGCGTTTGTGAACACAGGAGAAGCGTCGTCCCCGGCGTGCTACCGTGTAGGAAGTGTGCTGTTTAGTTAAAGACTAGTTTTTTGCAAGTGAAAGGTCGTCTGCCCGTCTACATGCGGCCCACTGCAACAACTCACAGCAATCCTCACTCTTCCTTTCTCATTTGGGAAAGCCCTTCAGCCTTGGCCTTTTTCACCCGTTTCACCCGGATGTTTTTTTTAAATAGATCTTTAAATCTTGGAGAAGTAATTAAGATGCGTTCTTTAGAGTGTTGAATAAAAAGTTATTATTGAAGCTACATGAAATTTAATCTACAAACTGAAAATCTGTGTACGTCCTACATAAAATTTTCCTGGTGGTAATCAATAGCATGTTGTGAAAAATTTGATGTTACTTCTATATGCTTGTTGGAATGTGAAACTAACGCAACATCGTCACACAACATGTGTTAGTTTCACACAAACATCGTCACATCTGCTTGAGCAGTGAAATGAAGGAGAGTTTTTACATGTATATTGCACTATGCTACAAAAACGCATCGGCCTGCAGTTAGAGGCCGTGGAATTAATCTTCAACCGCTATTCGAGATTTCTGACTTGCCTCTCTTATACGATGATAACAAACCCAAAATCCTTGCCTCGTGCAAATTAGGTAGAGTTATTTGTGTGCAACTACACCCAAAAGTAATGTAGAATTGTATATCATAAATTTTAAAACATTGACATCAATGAAAAACGATGAAATATTTTGTGTTTATTCCGTCTGAGAGGGAAGGCGCTCTGTGCCCTGAGGAGGATGGTCCTAACCAAGCCGTTGTGGACTAGCGCTCCTGCGATTATGCTGGACTATGTTGACTGTGTGGGATTTTTGTGCTGACTATGTGAGACTATGAGGACCGGCATCTCTGCTGACTATGTGGGACTATGAGGACCGGCACTCCTGCTGACTATGTGGGACTATGAGGACCGGCACTCCTGCTGACTTGTTTGAAAGTCCTTCGCTTCCATTGAGGGAGGCAGGAAGGAAAGCAGTCAAGTGCCTATCCTAGTCAGTGAGCCTAGCTTCCATAGGTGGCAAGCACCCCAACTCGCCTCAACCCGTTATTATCAGATGTACTACATACTATATGTACAGTACGTATTTCATCCTTGCATATTAAAAAAACTCGGCATAAATGGATTAATATCCACAACTCACATGTCATTGGAGGCTGCAGAGTTAGTTCTTGATTAGCTACTTCTTATTTGTATTTTTTCTACCTCTTATTCTCAGTATCGCTCTACTTGATTCTTCAGTTTTCCTCTTTCATCGGCCCCTCCTGTCTCAGATGAACACTTTTTACCGGGGCTCAACTTTTATGTTGAATAATAATTATAATGTATCTCTCACCTTGGCAGCGTTTGTTAACTCCCAACCGGACTGAGCAAGGAACACCTTCACTGTTCTTCCTGAGGTTTGAAAATTATTACTGCAAGCGATACATCGAACTGCTTCGTTTCCCGAACGCTGTGACCGCTATACTTTTTTCTCAGCTCCTGTATTACTTTATTGGTACTGTTTCTATAGTAAAATACGAGAAAATTATTTTTGTAACATATCCTATTTTTTAAGGAAATCATTAACTTCACTTGCTGAGAATCATTCACAACATACTCATTTAACGGACCACAAACAAAATTTTTTGTCCTTGAACAATGAACAGCGGTTTTTCCTGACTTCTTTCTTCCAACAAACTGGTATACAAAATTCGTTTCCCCTAATGATCTTGCAGTACACTACCTGTTACAAACAATATCATACAGCTTCAATTTTTATTAGGTAATCTGATAATCTCGTAACTATGTTCTTCTCTACTAAGCTAAATCTCATTTATAACGGCAAAGCACACTCTTCATGTGGAGAAATAAATAAACATCATCGAGGGATGGTTTACATTGAGGCTCCGCTACCAATCTATATGCGCAAACTACACTTACAGTACGGTAGGAAATGTCTTTAAGTTGGGTAGATCGAGACGGCTTATGTGTTCAGTTTTCTTAAAGGCAGGTAACGTGCCAACCGCATCAAGTATGGGCTCGACGGCTGCTCTCATGTAGGTCGAGTGTTCGGCTGCTCAGTGGGTTTACACTTCCAAAATACAATCATCAACACAGTTGTAGAGCCTCGCTGGCCAGGTGTGGAGGTTCTCATACCCAGTTGGCAGGCCATGCAGAACTGCATGGGGTGGGCTGGTTTGAAATGCAAATCCTTCTTTCAAATAAACTTTCAAAATCCGAATGCACACTTCGGTACCTTTCTAGATCCTTCATGGTCCATCAGGAAAGTCAGCACCACAATCCTCTACTTCAAAGTCAGCACCACAATCCTTCGTCGTTTATTCTACCATCGAGTTTGAGCTTCGGGACTTCTACTAACACGAACCTGGACGATCCCATCGAAATTTGAATGCAGAACAAGCCATCAAAGCTAGTTCACTCAAGCGCTGGCGTGCCTGCTGAGGGTGTCTGAGCATGGTGCTCGTGCTCGATGGGGTATTACAGTAGGAGTGCGTACGTAAAAGCCGGTCTGAGGAAGGTACTTCTGTCCTTTCACCTGTTCCAATGAATCAGTTTGGGTAGACATCAATAAAGCGGCTCGGCAGACAGCAGCGAACCGCCACTTTCTCCTGGGAGCGCAGCGGTGCTCAGCTGGGCGAGCAGGGAAGGCAGTTTGTGTGAGCCTGTGTGCCTTCCTGTGGTTAGCCTCAAAATCTCAACTGCAAATAAAAATCCCTTCCTCTCGGTCCGACGCCTTCACACTTCCATTGCTTTTATTCACTTTCATTGGCATCGTTTGTCTTGGCCAGCCTAAACCAATCGATGAGTTCGCCGTTACCCTGGCGGCACTTCCTATCCCGTTTGAATTCGACGAACCCAAACTATCCCTCGAGGTGTTGAGGTACGGAGCGCTCAGTGATGAGCTTGGAGTACAAGCTCAGCATTTGAACACGGTTAAAGTCGATTTAATTGATTTATTTCTTGAATTTGGGACTAAGTATGCTGCAAATAAGAAATCCATTGTAGAAATTTCCCAGCAATCGTCACTAAAATCAAGGACCTAGTTAGTTGATTAAAAATAGGGATATGGAGATTACCCTTCATTGTGTTGCTCTGAAATAAGGCCTAAATTAAGTGAATGTGTTCAGTAAATTATAATTTTTTTCAATAAAAGAACTTGCCTGTAATTTATCGCCTAGAAAATCCATCACTGCTTTTCCAGTAAATTCACACGTTTGCGTTACTAGTGCGCTTTGCAAAACTGTCTCTAGGATCTATCCAAATAATACTCTTGGTGTCTTTATTTATTTATTTTGTCTTCATCTTAAGGAACAAAATGGGTAAAAATTTGCGGGTCCAGATCCTTGGGAGCGTATTCCTAATCAGCGAGACTATGTATGTAAGAGAAGGCAGTCTGTATCAGTGATAAAGAAAATGTATTTCACATGAAATTTACCGTAAATAAGAGGGCACTTTTATGAATTGACATCACTCGTCCCACCAATTTCGGCAGATACTGGTGGGAGATAAATAATCAATTGTTAGGTGCAGAAAATATCGACTACGTAGCTGACGATTTTGAATTTTTGTACGAGTATTCAATCGTCTGAAATGTGCCACCAAATCCGATACGTCAAAGAAGAAAAGCCGTCTCGAGAGCAATGGTAGACCCGCCAAACACCATCTTACTCTAGGCGTTCAGGCGCGCAGTTCTAGCATGGCACCTTCACTCTCCCTGAGGCCTACCATTTCCGCTTGCAGAGCATATGTGTCGTCATTGGAAAAAATGGTTCTTGGCTGATTATCAACTCATCTTTACCTTCATCGAGCGTGAATACTTCTGTGCCTGGGATAATGCTTTCAGTAAATAATAGTTTCCATCGATTAAAATGCTACCAGATAATCAGGCCTAGCAACGATGCCACTCTTGCAGTTCATCGCGTTCTGGAATGTGGTCTGACCGCCATCGTTCAGTTCCCAGCCATAAAGAATACGGCAAAAAACGCATCGAAAGCAGCAGTAATCGAAATTTGCATCCATACACGCTCTTTGCAACGGCCATTCGCATTATCTAGCAAACTTTATTTTCTTATTTATTTATAAGAAGATTTGATTCCCAGGGCGATAGACGTTGAAGATAAATTAGTAGGCTCAAGTATCATATTTCCCAAGCTTTAGAGCTATTAAACTTAGCTCTTATTCAGGGATGACTGAATTGTATTATACAATCGCTGGAGCTAAGAACATTCAACCCATATTTTATCTACCAACATTTGCACGCGGTATATGATAATTGGAATAGATCCCCAACATACATTATGTAACTGAAAATGATACACTGAAATTTGGTTTGCCTTCGCGAAGACGTTTCATTTTCAATTTTGCCGAGAGAGTAAGATTCGGCTATTTCATGCGCGATGGGTTCACTTCCATCTAGGTACATGTAATCAGAAATGATTTTAACATAGGTGAATGAGTTTATTATTGAATGAAAAATCGATCCAACTTCATTTATCGTACTTCACAGGTTCATTCAAATTTACTTGGTATTTTCTCCTTTTTGATTCATATTCATAGAGAGATTTTGATTCATATTCATATTTTGACACGAGCTGAGTTCTCGGCAGAGGACACCAATTTTGAAGCTCGTGGGGAAACATTTAAGGACTTTTTTTTTATAGAATCAAGCCTCAGCAGAACCTAACCAGCAGATTTTTACAAGCGCTTCACGAGTCTTCGGGATATTAAAATTGTTGTTACCTCTGCTTCGCTACTCGAGAAGTACGAACCTTCCAAAAATTTCAGGCAGTCTCAGTTTCCCTCAGTCTGTATCAGCGAGGCCCCTGAGACGGTAATACAGGCAGTAGATTTAGTTTGGTCGGGTTTGTCTGTCGCATGCTATGATGACTGGCGTCCCCAATGGGGCACTGTCGGGTTACCTCAGCTGTAGATAGACCTATTGAGACTTTTGTCTTTCATTCCTGCTGTGCTTTTTCAATTTTCACACCTTCTACGTTTCCTATTCTTTATATTTTCTACTATTCATTCTTAACTGGCTTCGCTATGCTCAGGGGATTCTGCTTTGGAACGCATCCTGTGCATAGATTTCCCGTTCTCTATAGTCCGTAATAAATGGTCATTTCTCTTTGCAAACTTGATATCATTTTTCATGTGGATAGGAAGCTTTAACTTTCCGAGGAATATAAATTAATTTGTTTAAACGAGGAAAATACTTCTGAAAACTTCAGTCTTTATAACGAGAATCAAATTATAATTACAGTCATACCATGGTCCCATTTACGGTTTATTGTGCTGATTTTTTTATTTCACATGAACTACTTTGTTCTTGAGTAAGAGGCCTGATAAGGCAAGACTTCGCTCTCTCAGGAAATCAATCGATTTTGAAGTCACTCGGTCTTGAAGTCAGTTATAATCTACACAATTGCGAAAATTCTGATTCGGCTTGGAATTTTGACCTTCGCTTTGTTTTTTCTTCCATTGTTTCTCTCTTTTAGCTCTGACAACTTTTAACGCAGCGAAAGGCTGTTGGCGTTACAGATTATGTAAGACTGCAAACGGTGTTATATTGAAGTTACAGGGTGTTCCGGAAGTACCTGACTCATGCATTGATGAGTAAATGGGAAACCAAGTCGTGCGGCATCCTAGTAAAAAATATGGTGTCCTAATTAGAAGGTTCCGTTAGTTTTGGACCACCGGGAGCAATTACGGTCGGAATTCATTGACACGGTCGTACATTTAACGAGGAACCAATTTTTGTGGAAAGTTTCCGTCCCTTACAACGCACGTACGTCCCTCGAGAGTTCTTTTAGTTTCATGTTTTTCTCATACTTTTCTTTTTTGAAACTTTCTCAAGTTATTTCGTCTTCTTCAGTCGCATGGAACCCACTGTGTGATTAGCTGAGCTCATTTAAATAAACACGCAGTCTCGGTCGAGGGCGGGATTAAGAGCCAAGTCCATGCATGGATTTATGCGCCATGTATTATGCAGGCACGACGCCAGACCAAGGCACGAATTTAACGAATATAAGAAGCAAACTTTTGGATCCCATGCGCCTCTCAGGAGCTTCTGACTTCATCCAGGAGCTGTAGTTGGTCACATTTTAGTTTGGTACGCCGACGAGAATGAATCGTCTTGCAGTGTATCTTGGATACGTGGCCGTTCTCGTTGAAATCTATGTATAGGTCCGCAAGGTTAAGAGGATATTGTTAATCTATATATTAATACGCTTGTACCTACGTCCGTACCGCTCCGTCACGCTTCACTACTTCTCAAGTGAAGTTTCAGGTCTCGAGCGAAGTATCCTGTATACGGG
>VOMN01008282.1:0-16543 GCA_014899125.1 Orchestia grillus
AAATCCATGTTTGTAATATCTTTAAATGGTGTAACACTTATGGTAATAAATTGTTTTAAATTGTTTGAAATTGTAGTTGTCATGATGACGCAATAATATTTGTTCGCGTCAAGCACTGAAAGGAAGATGACTTTCAAGGAAAAGAACTGTATTCCAACCAAATTGGCATTCAGACACAATGATTTTGTGCCTTATAATTACGTAATTGCTAACACGTCCTCCGAGTGCAGTGAGTAATGTTGGGCTTCATCTTTCTGTCTCAAGAAAACGGCCCCGTCACTGCATAAAAATCCGCTGGTCATACGCCGGAAATATCCTAGACTCTTGGGCCTCCTCACTCGAAGGCCGGCACTTAGGAAGGCAATCAAGACACCTCGTGGTTTATGACCTTTGCGTTACCAAAGAGGAATACTTTTCCTTTTCTTCTTTATCAGATAACTTCTTTATTTATTTCTAGCTCATTTTCGTGCTTAACCAAACGTGCTACAGGTCACATTAGGACTGCAAACCCTGATTACAAATTTGTTATCACGTACAGCAAGAGCAAAGTCTAAAGTACATTTTTGGGTTTGGAATTCCAGGAGATTGTACAAGTTCGGAAGGCACGGAGAAGGAGCTTAGTTAGTCAAATTTTCATAACTCCAGGTTCTTTAAAGAAAGTGAGAGGGGTGATGTGATTTGGTTGTTTCTTGTTTGTAGTTCATATGCCAAAATCGGAAAAGTTACAAGCAATATTGATGCACTAAACACCACTCAACACTTTGAATCACCGGTGTGATCTCACGTTGATTTGAGTTAACTGTTCATTTTGCCTTATTTATTGGCGTAGTAACCTATTATTGCAAAATACTATGGTTGACAATTATATATATACATTTTTTCAGACTTTAAGACAGATCAAAATGTGATACATTTCTCTCGCGACTTCTTATTTCCCCCAGGCCAGTAATCAATTTACCATACTCCAGTTCCAAGTTCATCAGTAACATGTTTGATTCCATCAGAGCGATAACATTTTTTTTCGTAATTTCAACGCTAAATCCATCTGCAGACGCCCAATCAAATAATATTTCATTTGATGAGGCTACTTCGTCCTACGAGAGCACGCACGACGACGTTCACAACGATCTATGGAATCATACTAGCACAATCTCACCCCACGATCATTGGGAGAGTATTGAAGAAGAAGCCCGGATCTGCAAAGCGTCTACTTGCGTCCGGAAATGTTGCCCTGAAGGTCAATATTTTTCCCTGCATCTTACCTTCGGATGCGTCGTTCAAAACGAAGGAGATCCCAAATTTGAGCTTCAATTTCGACACAAAGATGGACGGCCCACAGTGCCGGACAAGCCGGTCCATATCCTGTACGGGTCAGACCTGAAGATATGTCCCATGTACGGCCTCCTGCCCGAACACAGGCAAAGTATCTTGCTCAGCGACGGGAGGGTATTCACGAGCCATGACAACATTTATCGCAACGTCAGCAGATATTGTCTCGATGTCATCAGTGAGTACGCAGTCATAGGTTAAAAAATGTAAATTTATTGTTATTTTTTCAAGGGAATCTCTAATTGGTGTTTAATGATTAGTAGCAGCAAGTGTTACGTGTAGAAAACATCCACTTAAGTTTAACGCGAGAGACCTGAAAAGCCATTTTACTTAGAAAACAAACTTCTCTTTACAAAAGAGACGAGGAAAATATCGGAGAATATTTGTTACTATAAAACCGATTAAGTAATATTATTCAATAGACTAAAAATGTAGATACTAACAACTCAGTAAGGAACTAAATTTAATTAGTATATGAATTTGCAACAAATCTATTCTTTGCTCAAAAAAATCGATGTTCGGTCGTTAGGTATATTTACTGAATGTTGAAATACATTTGAGAATACAATTTAAATTTTGTTGATAGTATTCAATAATAAAATGAGAACATACCGGTCCATCATTGTGATTTTATTATTATTATTTTACAATTATTCTTATTATCATTATTATCCCTTTAGGACTTCTACGTCAAAGGAAAGGAATCTTTTCCTGTGTTCGGCCGGCCTGGAATCTCCATCTGTATTTGGCCGGCCTGCATCAGGTAGAGCTGATGAGTGCGAGTCCTTTCAGGAGTGATCTTCGGCATCGAGTCACTTCCCGTGACCTTAGGCTTCTAGCGTTCTTCTTACTATGCGTGTTGTTCACACCAGCATGGACTTTTACAGAAGTCTGGGGTGAAAGCTGCGCTCTATCTTGTCAGGGACGTAAACCAAGCCCTTAAGCCATAGCGTCTAACTCGCTTGAAACAATCTGAATCACTTCTACCTGTGTCTGCCAAATTCTTGATGTGTCGATTCGAAAGTCTTCATATTAATTGACTTTTTCTTTCTCTTCTTCAATAATTCAGGAGACGTAGGGTGTGTCAACGTTAATTATTTTTAGGACAGTTTTTTCACCTTTATTCGCGACGCCGATGTCCGGTGGCCTTGAGGTTATGACTCCGTCCGGCAAGATGGTGTCACCCCAGAAAATTCTGACTCGGTCATTTCCGACCACAAATTTTGGCTCATGCTTATCCCATATCTCACTGGTCGGGAAGTATTAGGTTAGGTTTTCTTTTTGTTTTGCTCCCTGCTTGGGTCATGAGATGCTTATCTAGGAGCAGATGGTCTTTAGTGCCTCTTGTTCGGCATCTTTCTGTTGTTTTGGCAGCAAGTCTTTTGAGTTTATGTGGAGGTAGACTATTTCATAAATTATACTTTCGAGCAACTTCCACGAGACTGATCTGCATGTGATAGGCCTGAAGCATCAGCAATGTTTTTCCAGTTGTCATCCGTGCTTGTACTGATCCTTCTATTAGACATTTTAATTGTTGCGCAATCGTACGGTGGAGTAAACTGAAAGTTTTTATTCAGTAGAGTTACATCACGTTTTTACAGTCCAAGAGTTCTTTTTACCATCTAACAGAGCTTTGAACTGTGGGTCTACCTGCAATATGAGGTTCCCACAGGATTGTTCGGCGTTCCTTGGTCCATTTCAATGTTGGGCTTCCTCTGCTTCTTGACTCGGCTTGGTCTTCGATACTTCCAGAAGAATCTTTGGAGGAGAGAACGCTATCGAGCGAGCCGAGCAGCTCATATTCTCGCATGCAACAGGAGTTCACTCTAACCCTCCTGCAGGGTTCGTAACTCCATTACTACTGGGACAGCCCTGACCACTCCCTTGACTCGATAAGCTCCTACTGCCGGTTATGCATCTCTCTCAGATTTGTAAATGGTGGAGCCCATTGACGTCGTTGGGTTCGATTCTTAAAATTTCTTATTTTCACGGTTAGCTGTTTAACCTCACCTGTAGGTGCTTTATCTTCAAAATTTTCCGTCTTCTAACTTTTGTCAGAAGAGACATAGCCTGCAAGTCAACATGGCGGTTTTAATTCGTAGTTTATCCCTCGTAGCCTTTACCTCGGTTGAGCTCACACTGTAAGGCAGCAGAAAGTAGCTTGGCTCGCTACTGCTTTCGACTATTCGCAGCTCACCTGGATGTCTCCAGGCCCTCGATTTCTCCCGGCCCATTGACTCATCACACCTCGGATACTAGCAAACAATTTCAGATTTTCCGAACACCACCTACATGCCGATGAAAAGCCCTCAAGATGAACTTATTACTATTATTTTTACTTTTTCTATTATTATAATTACCCTTATCATTATTGTTTTGTCATTCATATAAAAAAACGACCGATGACTAAGCTTGAAACCTGCATAAGTAGTTAGTTTGTGTCAAGAAAGCGTTACTAACGGCGGCCTCGAGTGGTATGTAAAAGTATGTGGAGTGAAACTATTTTCCTATCAAAAGTGTTAAAAATAATAATCTTTTTCCTGTTTTTTTAGTTTTTTGAAGCTCCGTCTGCTGATTTTGTTTAAATTTTCATGCAAATTATTTCAACTTCACTCACTGATTTTTTCGTTTAACTGCAAAGCAGCAATGAAACCGTGTTTTTCACATGAACTGAACACCAATCGATATGGACAAGAACGAGGGGACTGAGAAGTCCTCTCAATAAGCATCTTCTTCTCATCAGAGGGGAAAGTACCAGTGAATGATTTTACAGTATTTTACCCATTAGTGCAGAGGGGAAAGTACCAGTGAATGGTTTTACAGTATTTTACCCATTAGTGTGCATCGTAAATCAGGAAAAATTCCAGTAACATCAGTTTTAACCCATTTTGCAAATTTTCATTTTCAGGAATTACAATTACACCTTCCTTCCAATAGAACGCGATGACGTGAACTTTGGCACATGGGCCATCACGTGTTACGAGGAGTTCCAGGAGACCCCGCGTACCCTATTCCGTTACTACGGCCACGCGACGTGTCTTGTGCTGTCGAGCGTGTCTCTCCTCGTCATCATCATCTGTTACGTAGCCGTGCCCAAATTGAGGGACCTGTCAGGTCTGTGTCTCCTGTCCTACGCATCGTGCCTCCTCGTCGCCGACGTCACTCTTCTCATCGTACTTCTGAACAGCCATCTCACGATAAGCGTCTGCGCAATTATAGGTAAACTTGAAGTTATCTTAAATCCTTAGTATCTAGCCACTTGCTCCGGTATACTTTCAGGTCAAATTCTGAGGTATCTTAAACTAATTAAATCTTAGATTAATTTGTCAATTAACTTCCTTACCCTTATTTATAAGACTCATTAAACAAAATTATCTTAAATGTCTCCAATCTGTCAACCAACTTCCGGACACTTTTCGATGAAACTCGAGGTGACCACAAATCGCTGCTCTACTGTCGTTTTACTCGAGCCTCGTTACATGGCAGGCTAATTTCCAAACGGTCTTAATATTTTCTAAGACCGGACATGGGCTGATCAATTTTTTGGGGAAAAATCTTGCATTAAGGAAAATTTTCAAATGTACACAATTCAACTTTTTTTTTAGGTGAATGAAATTCGCTCATGTTTGTCTCACATTCAACTCCTTAATATTCTACCCCGAGATATCTCGTGACTGTGGTTGTTGCCTTTACACGGTAAGTCTGGTGCAGAGGCCGTGTGAATGCACCGCGTGCTTTCTCGGGAAAATTAGTTAGAGCGCTAAGGTTCTCATTGCCTCAGAAAACTCAGGTCTGACGAATGCATCAAGTTTAATGGTCAAAACAAGTGCGAAGTAAAAGTTGAGTCGGTTGTTCAACTTTGATGCAGCAGCGAACTTAAAATCAAAGTCAAATTTTATGAAAAATAGTGAAATCAAACTGGATGAAGTTAAGAAAATTCGGGCTTAATTAAGAGTTAGGTTTAATACGCTTTTGTACCTTGGAGGTTCTGAAATTAGGAACATCACTTTATGAGGTATAGGACAATTAGCATGTATGGAGGTTGGTTCTGTGGTTCTGGAATCCGAGTACTTGTCGTCTGTGATTATTCTCATGTTATTCATTACCAGTTAGGAATACTAACTACTAACGCTACTAAAAAACTAGTTATTGCTAAGAAAAACTTATTAGTAAACCATGAGTATTCTATTCTACAGTGCTTTCTGTTCGATTAAACAAAGTAATTTATGAATAGAATTTTTGCTGTACAAAGAAAGCATCAAAGTTTGTACCTCTCGTTCTTTAAAATCCTGTGTATATATGTCTATATATTCATATTTTTTTGAGAAAATTGCGAGTTCGAGAAATGTTCATGCTATCATCGAATAATTATTCACAATTCAGTATGCAAGTGGAATAACATTTGCTATTTTTAATGATTTATGCACGGATACCCTAGTTCAACGTTCACTTCGGTTATGCAAAGGAAGAGAAAAAGAAAGAAAAAACATTTTATTCTGTGCTTTAGCGCTGGAATTACATATTTCTGTAATGAATTACTGGTTAATAGTAGGTATAATCGAATGACAAAACAACAAAGACTTTTAATGTCTTATTCCTAATTTCACCACACAGGCTAAGGACAAACATGGTTTCCACCATTCTTCAATACCCTAATGTAACGTATGTCAACTGCTTATGTCAATTGTGCTCTCTCAGATGATTTGATTGATCGACAAGCATTTCCAAGCGCTTCTTTATAAACTTGAGCACTGCTGGCTATCAGTTTAAAGCACTGCTGGCTCTTCACTATGAATCATAAACTTTTTATGAGATTCAGATTGGTATTGTTGTGGAGTCCACGCCATTAAATTGAGCTCTTTGAATCCGCGGTCTAGCTCCATATGGTTGTCTTCTTTAATCTGTGAACGTGTGCATTTTGCTGTTGAAATATGAAAGACATTTTCAAAATCAGGCAGGGAAGAAAGGTGTCTTCCAAGAGCTCACAATATGAGTTTGAATTCAGTTTTAATCCTTTCAGTATTCCTTAGGGCCAGTTATCTCATCTCCTTGGATATCTGCCCAAAACGTGACTCCCTCAATCATCTTCTTGTCAAAAACGCGCACCCGTGCTGAACGACAATATAACAGCCAATCAATGAGCACATGTCTGGTACATCGAGCAATGCACGGGACTCATCAGTGGAAACCACAATACTAAAATTCACCTTCATATAATTTTGTGCCCATTCAATTATTTTAGTGTGTTTGCTTTGCTCAATGGGGCTTTCGATGGGACTCCACCTTGGCATGGGTATTGGAATCATATACCTGGTGGTGTTACCAGCTTTTGGCGCACCACCCGACTCAAAAATATTCTTGCTGGTAGAATGAGGAATTTTTTAAGTTTCCAAATTTATTTCACGAACACTCCTTACAGATAACTTTCTGAAATGCTCTATTTCTTGGGTCTTTCAGCATTTTTTTTCCAGAAAACATAAATTTTCCATGTGTTTTGATGGTACGGTGATCACAACTTAACTTTTTGGTTATTTCTAGAGTTGGCATACGCTAGTTCCAAGCATGGAAGTAATTTTAGCAGGATTTTCTTCAGTAACACCAGACTCTTCCCTCAATTATAATATTCATACTGATTTTGCATAGGCCAACAGAACAGTTGAAATACTAAAATTTCACAAACTTAGAAGAACATGACAATTAAGAGTACGATCGTTTCGCTGAGCATACAATATCGTTAAATAAATTGTTCTTTAAATGATACAAACGCTAAAATGCATCATTTTACAAAACCTGAAAAAACAAAAGTTGTTCGAATGTGTGATTTAGTCCAATATATTTGGGTAATCTAGCAGAACGAACTGTAGGTTACTTAGCTCTTCTGAAGGAATTGGCTATCGTACATCCTGTGCCGTACATGAGAGAAGTCTTGAGAATGATCATTTCGTATTCGACAGAGCACTCTCATAATGTAATGACTGAAACTAGAGGAAACATTTTTGGCATAAGTGTTCTCATCATTGACCTTCGTGCACGAATCTCTGAGTTATATTAACATTTTGATGGAAAAATTTGGACAATACAGCCCATGATCCACTCAGTTCTTCCCAATATTTTGTAGGAAAGGAAGCATGCAAGTTCATATCATGTCAAAATTAACGTGCTACTCTTGGCAACTTTTCATGACAACATTCGGGTACATCTTCGGAAATCAGGTGCGGGAGAAAGTGGCTGACATTAAGGGCAAATCTGTCGTACATCAGACAACGGGGTATTTACGAGGGCATACGTAAGTAACGAGACCTAACCACGAGTTTCATGCACACCTCGACATTACTACTAGTCTAAATCCATGTACGCCGGCACATTGGTTGTCTGCATCTACGAACGCCTCCACGCTACTTGTCTTCATCCATGGACGCCCTGACATTATTCATCAACATCCGTGTATACTTCCACATTACCTGTCTACATCCATGCACGCCTTCATATTTCTTATCTATGTTTGCGTACGCCTCCACATCACTAGTCAACATCCATGTACTCATTAACATTCTTTTGTATATCCATATATTCCTCCATTTTACTTATCTTCATTCAGTCACGCCTCCACATTACTAACAAGTATTCTTGTATGCCTCCACATAACTTTTCTGCAAAGATGTACGCCTCCACATCACTGGTATACATTCATACACGTCTCGTCATTACTTGCTTGCATTCCTCTTCTTCTCAAATTACTCGTCTACATTCATACAAATCAGTTATTCTTTACATTGAGTTGTGATATTCCGTTAACAGCTGGCAGAGATGACACCCTCTATCACCGACAATCGCCATTTAATTGTTTCCATTAATCAACATGAAAATATTTACATTCTTAGGAAGAAGAATCTAGAGATTTCGGAAAATATGAATCATAATGATTAATTATTCTCATACAGGGATAGTCACACGTGCTTCTCGTATGATAAATTATATGAATTGCCTATTTAATTGCAGGTATGGTCATGCATTCTTCTTTCATCGCTGCCTACAGCTGGCTCACTATCATCTGCTTCGACATTTGGCGCATCGTGAGGTAAAGAATAATATGTTATTAGGTGCAGTTCGTCGATATATTACTTGGCGTAGGTATTTATCACTTCTAACATGTAACTTTAAAATGCCTTGGCTCTAAAAAAAGACCTAAGAAATAGAACGTTGTTACTACTGTTTCCAAAAGTCTCGCGTGTAGGGTTTCCTTCCAAAATCAAAAACGATCACCCCACGCGAGCTTTTTCATTTCTTTTAGCAAGAGATTTATACCTTTATTTCAGCTTATTTCGAAACTTATGAAACAGCAGATCATTAGCGATACCGCGCAACATTTTTTTCTGTATACTTATTCCTCGCAGGATGTCCGTCAAAGGGATCTTCTGTGCCTGCCTGCAGCAACATGAGAGTCGCCTATTTGCCTACTATAGCATGGTGGTGTGGGGGTCGATCTCAGTCCTCACCTGCATCACCTTCACCTTGCAGTTCTTGCCTCAAGATGCCCTTCCTGATTACGTCATACGGCCTCATTTTGGAGTCAACAGATGCTTCATTATAGGTCAGGCTGTAATTTAAGACTTATGTTATCGATCAGGCGATGCAATAGGACTAAAGTTATAGGTAAAGCGGCACAGTTGGAAATCACACCCGACATCACGGGTGATCATAGCAGTAAGGCCCGCTACACGACAGATGACCGCAGCAATCATAAGTAAGCCAAGAGTTTTCTGTGGTTGCGCTGAAAGACGTAAATTTACTATAGACAAAATACACTCGGCATCTGTCGTCTACATGCAACCGCACTACGCAGAGGCTGGGCAGAGTAGTCATGCTAAGTTCACGTGACCTCAATTTACGACAGGCTAGAGCCGGATTTCTTGTTTTACACCTGCATATCAGGGTCACGGCGGCGCAGGCGGTGCCGGCCCCAAAGCGGACATTCTGCGCATCCGCTACACAGTGGCTGAGCCGTTAAACCCGTGTGACGGTTGTCATTTGTGACTGTGGCGGTTGTCATTCGTGACTGTGGCGGTGGTCACTCGGGAATGTGGTGTTGGTCACTCGTTTCTGTGGCGATGGTCAGTCGCGGCCTGCTCCAATGCCGAGCGAGATTTCTGACTGAGCGTATTACATTGTCAGGTTGTACTATTGGCATGACCTACAAGGATAAATTTATCTAAATGAATTTAATTATAATTCCTGATTTCCTGCGTTTGTTGTAGAATTGAGAATATAAGTATACGACACCTGTAAATTCGCTTTTGACTTCTTATGCAATTCTGCAAAATCCTTAAAATTCACAGAGAACGTTGAAAATGTAATGTAACTAATAAATTTCGTCATACTTTTATTCTAAACGTTATGATACATTAAAAAGTATAAATAATTTTATTGAGGTAGAAAAATAGTTACAACACATTAGGAAAATTGCATTCTAAAGTAATCTATGACCCACTCCGAATTTTTTTTTCAAATTCATCCAAACACAAATTACGCTAGTAGAAAAATAAGCTCAATGCTTTGAACCATTGGAAATTATAGTAAGACTTTCCCGCGCCATTTTTCATTTAGTTAGATTTATTAGAATTTTAAGTAATTTTATCCCGCCATTTCTGTTTCAATCTATCATTAAATTCTTACCACCAAATTGTCTTATATTTAGAAAAATATTGTCTTGAATAGATGCCCCATAGATTTTCAATCGGATTTCAGTTATGCGATTTACAAAGCACTGATGCTTTAAGTTGTAAACCATTTCTTGGTTAGTTTAGCATTGTCAACTGATGCATTATCTGGTTGGAAAACGATCTCATCTCCATCATGGATACCCAAAAGGTGTAGAAGACTTTTTTAATACTTTCATATATTTTGTAGCTTTTTTCTTATTCTTTATATATTTTATGACACAACGCTAGCTTCACCACGAAAATAAAATGCTGTATGAACCGTGAATCAATACTTTCCTCAGGGTGTATGGAAATGATCCCATTCCGATTCTTTTCCTCGAATCGGACCTCAAATCGGACCTATGGAGAACCATCCGGATCGTCCATATCGAACTCTTTTCATCCGAGAAAAACCCGATCCTCTATTTCCAAATGTCCAAGTGACTTTTTCCTTCACCCGACTATTTCGTTAAGCCATATTTTTTAGAGCGCTTTTGTTTTCGTCTCAATGTTTCTAAGTAAATTTCTAACTTTTTTTGGTGTTATTTCAATTCTAGGGAAATTTGAAGGCTTGTTGTACATTCATTGCCCTTCGGAGCTGTGTCATGAAATTTGCCGCTACTTGTTGGGAAAAGTTGTGATGGACGACCTGTGAACTTGATGGTGTCATATTGTCCAGGATTTAGCGAGAAGTTTATCTGTGTGGGATCAATTAACCTCATTTTCAATCCGACCAAAGTTATCCTTAGATTGTCCAAATGTGAAAATCTTTCATTTCTCCATTTCTAAAAGTGTAACGTTCTTTTATAGGGAAATAAAGGAAATTATTCAAAATGAAATTCGTTTATATTCAAAAGCAATCATTAAGTATTTCTTTGCATTTAAATGAGATATCTTTCTCATGTTATATTGATAACATATTTCTCAAAAGGTCTCAACCTAATTTCCACCCCAATTGCATGTTTTTTCAACATTTTAACGCATCATATCGCATAGTGTGAGCATATGCCAAAATGTATTTGTTAAGTCACATTTTCTACGTTTTCTGAAAATTGGAATGATTTTAGAACATTATTTAAAAGGTTATTTCAAAATTTGCAAATGATTTATTCATATTTCTACCACTTAAGAAGATGGTACCAGAGATTTAGTATTATCAAAGGATCTTGAGCGAGTCGGGAAAGTCAGCTATTACTGTCGGAACACTTCAGATCAGCCCAACGCTGCCACCATTTGTTCTGAGCCGGTATTATGATAGCATACATTCATATTTAAATTCTCACTATCTTACTAGTAAAACAGATGACAATAAACCAAGTGTATCTAACTGCAAGTTAGGTTAGCCATAATAGCTCTTAGCTGAAGTATAGGTGGCAGGTTTAGGGTCGGTCGTCGTGTGAGACACAGACGACACCGGCGGTCACCCTTGCATCTGTGGATAGTTTAAAAGCGTTGAGAGTGTAAATATAAAACTATGTGCGTCGTGCAGAGTCCTTTATTCAGAGTAGATCTCTAGCTCTATGCACCATGATAGCGGGATGTGTGCACTCATACATTTCGACATTTCATGAATCGTTTTGTTTGCAAGGCTTTTATCGTATACTTTTTCGAAATTGTAAGTTCGATTTTAAATTTCAAAATACGTAACCTCCACGTATTCAAAATATGCCAAATAATGTATCCATTAATTTGTCGATCGTCGTATACAAAGAGCAATTCGTGAAATTCACGTACGCCGTGAACAGTATAAAGTTTGAAACAATTTGAAACCATTTATTACCCTAAGTGTTGCATCATTTAAAGATATTACAAGCATGGATTTCTCANTGTGGGCCCGAATAAGTTCTATGACTTCTAGAGCATCCTACAGGACTTTATGCTAAGCGTACATATACGTGTAAATACCCTAATGCACTTATACTTAGCTTACACACGACTTATCAAATCCAAGTTATTGAGCGTAGATGATAAGTAGATGATTTCAAATTAGGAATTAATTCATGTCAAGTTAATAGAGATCGCATTCTTTAATATACTCTAAATTATTTTACTGTCACACAATATGAAGGGATTAAAGAGAGTGCAGTGTGCAGTCACAATGAGAGGTTGTGTTCCTTTGGGCTCTGTTGTTCTTGCTTCGGTCAGAGAGAAGTTTGATGCCTCGAGGTCACAGCGCTCTTGTGATGAAGTGCGCGCGCCGCACCCACAGCGGTTGTAAGCCACCAATATGGGAGTCTGGTCGGAGCATTGTTCTTTGACCTGTTGCCAGATCCTTGTTTTGTATTTCCAGAATAAAAATTTGTTTTTAATTTTTTAAAGCAATAAAATTGCGTTTTTAATGATTTGGTTGCAGGTAGGGGCTTTAAAAAATATATGAAGAGTTTTTATCAGACTTTTAGTATATGAGACCATAATTGAATAGTACGGTCTGTAGTATCGTGATAGAAAATAGGATTCAAGATTCTTTTTGGACGCTTGGAGTGTACTTATGTCACGAAGGGTAGAAGGTAACGACTTCCAAGTTTTGATACCGTTGTAATGAAATCAAATTGTGATCTAGCTTTGGAATAATAGGGAAGTATAAATTTATTTTGGTTCCCAGTCAAATATTTATGATGGCCAGTTGAGCAGAAACTAAGTGCTTATGTATCAATATATGTTCTTAAAGAAGCTTGGTGCAATAGAGTACTGCTAGTTAATAACTGGATATTTTATCAATGATGAAGTCACGGAGTAGCCAATTATTTAATTTGGCTGCTCCACTACTTCCAGATGACACTGCCTATTTCATTACTCGCACATATCATCGGTTATTTCATTAACTTCACATCAAATTTCACCATTCTGTTCCAGAGGAAGATGCCAACCTCCTAGCTTATTTCTTCTCTATACTGGCCGTACTGGGGACCCTCAACCTCATCTTCGTGGGCATGACCACCCGCTACCTGTACGACGGGGGCGTGAAGCTCTGCTGCATCAAAAAGACCCTTCCATCGGTGGGAGACAGCGTGGTGCTCAACAACAAGGACCTGGAAATGTGAGTGTGTCACACATAGCTGTTCACTTTGTGTATATCTATTGAACTCGCTAAATTATCCTTGTAATACAGACATGCTATGTAGTGTAAACGTTGGAAAATTCGTGCAATTTATACGTCATATGTGTAAATTAATGATGTTTAATGGCCCGTGTGATGTACGCGTTGTCTTGCACGTAAAATGCGCATGCTGCAGAAACATGCCATGTACACGTTGCATTCCACGTAAAATTTATACATTACATTAACCGTACAAAATATACATCGCTTTGAATGTGAAATGTACACTTTGTATTATACATACGTGCAATGTACACATCACAATTCACCTACGATGTAGAACATGCGTTTCGCATGTCGTGTAAAATTTTCCTCACGCATGTAATGTATACGTGTACAAACTTAATTTTATAATTAACTTTTCTTTAGGTTGCAACTTCATAATAAAGACATACACGTTTAAGTTCGTATGTGCGTCTGGGTGGTAGGTCCCGAATCAGGGGTGTGCTGTTGTGGTCAAAACGTTTAGAGGCTCATTCACACAATCAGTCAAGGTCTGAGAACAGTGTTGACAGACACCCAAATATGGACATCGAATGCTAACTTTGCTTTCGATTCTGCAGTCTGGTTAAGAGGTATTTCAAGTGGAATGTACAGTCTCTTGATGTCATGCCTGATTCCAGAATTGCGTGTCAAGTTAGCATTGGATGCCCATATTCGGGTGTCTGCCGACACTATCTACATGTAGACTTTGACTGATCATATGAAGAGGCCTGTAGTCCATTATGTAAAAGATGTGTAATATGACATACTCCGTTAAATTTACTGTATTTCATATCAAATTGTACAAAACATAGTGTTCTCATTTCTCTGGCTTCAGGAAATAACTGATTAGACGTTAGTCCTGAGTACGAGTAACTTGGTAGATAATCATGTAAAGTTTTTTCAAACTCTTAAAAGAATCTGTCTGAAGTTCGCATAAGTGCTAGCTTGATCACAAGGCAGTTTTGTGAACGTCATATATATTCAGCTAATGCCTTGATATGAACATTAAAAAATACTGTTTGAAAGAGCAGCAGAAAGAGCACAGAAGCGGGTGCTGATTATTAAAGTATTTTGATTCGCTCATTTTCAGTAAAACTTGTTTAAATAACAACGAGTTGATTTAAGAATTAATATTTTATAAAAACTTACATGAGAATAGAAGTTATCTAAAACACCATGAATGATCATTTCTAATAATAAATAATTAATTGCTGCCGTAAGCACGGGGAGCGCAGGGAAATATTCCTATAGTATAATTTTTTCATTTTATATACATCTAAAAGATTAGTGAAGTTGTTATTTCTTTAATCCTTGTATTCATGTGCGTAGTGTACAAAAAATCTGTTGTATAAATGTGGTAGAATATATTTTTCAATGTTGCAACATTCGCACAGGAAAAAGCATTCTTAACGGATGAATTTTTATCTATGTTTAGGATTTTAGAAGGTCATTTGTATTCTGAAATGATGTACAACTTCGTAAAAAGAACTGTTGGTCAAGCACTGGAAAGAAGACTAGAGCTACTTAAAGATGTCAGGAAGTTTAAATGTTCCAATTATTGGTATTAATCTAGTTATTGTAGTGCATAAATGAATACTTTTGATCACTGAAGAAAATTTAGAGCTCCATTGTCATTCATTTGCGCACAAAACTTCCGAGATTGGGTCTAGCTAATGCTTATGTTCGCACTCAAATTTCAACCGAGCAACCCAGTGATTTTTCGAAAGCAGAAAAGATATCCTAGATGAGAGCTATAATATGAGTTGACTTTAAAATAAACTCTTTAATTCTCATGACCTAGGTTCAATTTGACATTTATAAATTGCACGAAGGAAACGCGGTGTTGCCTGCAAACCAAACGACGTAACTTCAAAAGTGAAACTTTGTTGTGACAGCATTGTGAGCTGCACAAGTTCCTCTGCACGAAATACGTAGCATATGGTAGCATATCAAAATGATTCGAAGAAAAATTTGCTGGTCACTGATGAAAAATTTAAACTTTTTGGGCTTAAAATAAAGACTTAAACACTGCTGAGAATTCGTGGAATGATTTGTCTATTTAAATCTAATCGAGTGCTCTAACATTCTGGATCTGCAGAACATGTGTGAAGAATAGTGGAACGAAATTCCCATTATAAATTACAAATCATAAATTAAGAACTAAAAGAAGAAACTCATTACATTACAAGTGAATAATAGTTACTCTAATGAGCATTAAAGGAACATTGTTCAAAATCTTCTGTGGTGCCTGAAGGCTTTTTCTTCTCCTGAATAGTACAACCAATACTTCTATGCTAACTATGTAAATCGGCGATTTTATTTTTTCCTATTTTATTTCACCATTAAGCGCTTGTGCACAATTATTATGAGGGTAGCAATATTTTGATTTGTTCGAAATACATTTAGTTTAGAACTCTATGGCTTATGATTATTTATTTCCCTCACTGTATAACAGAATCGCTCAGGCAATATTTCTACATTAGAAGCGAATTACCCAAGTCAAAATAGAATGTACAGAACTATTTATGGGTTGGAAAATGTATGGTACGGTTTATCAAATTCATAACTTTTGCAACAAGGATAGTAGCATGAATAATATCGGAAAATAGATGCAAACTTGCTTTCAAAAATCCACGTAGAAATTATGTTCACATCAGAAACGGTTGACCGCGCTCATGGAGCACAAGTTAATAAACATTTTTATTTCAGATTCTGGCAACGCTTCCAGATATTCGCGATGACCGTCGTTGTGTGGACCGCAGAAATTCTGTCGTGGAAAATTCCCCCAAAAGAAATGTGGTGAGTCACACTAGAGAAACTATGCACTATCAAAGGTGTCGAGTGGCAATACGAGTCGTAATAGTCAGTTGGAAATAGAAATGATAGAAGTGATAATAAGTAATAGTAGCAATAGGCGGTAGGCGCTGAAAATAGTAAAAGTATTACCACGAGCAGCCGTGCCTCCATCACCTGCCTCATTTGTAGCGCGTGTTAGTGCAGGACTACGCCATCTCAGAGGTACGAGGTGTGATGGGAGGACGCTTCATGTTAGATAGGCGTCCCAGATTTCTTCTCACTATATTTATTCTCGGTCATAAATAGATTCAGATACTATCATGCAATACCTGTTACAGTTAATCCGGCGTTAATATATGACGTCCTGAATCAATAGCACACCTCGGACGGAGAGCACCAGATATCCCTCCACAAGGAAAGGGACAAATATAAAATTAATTCAACATTGGTGCTAGGCAGGAAAATCTCGAAATAAAAAAATGAGCAAAAAAGCTGGTATGTATTGGTATTCCCCCCACCTGCAACCAAATCGTTAACAACGCAATTTTATTGCTTTAAAAAATTAAAAACAAATTTTTATTGAGAAATAAAAAACAAGGATCTGGCAACAGGTCAAAGAACAAGGCTCCGACCAGAC
>VOMN01008284.1:0-10743 GCA_014899125.1 Orchestia grillus
GCCCTCGAGGCCGGTGCATTGCGTCTAACCTCAATAATAATAATGTTTGTTTACAAAACAGAGGGAAGATAACAAAATGGCCAACCTCTATTATATTCATTATACATATCGTTTCTGGAATAAATTAATAATGATGCGAAATATTCCCGGTATGTGGCAAATTTTAAAACAGTGCCTGCCTTCTCGCTATGTCAGATAGTTTAGGGAGCGCTAGTCCATGTAGAAAGAAAATTTGTTCACTTCCTAACTTCCTTCATGAAGTTGAAGTTCAAACCTGCCTTTCGCCAGCAGCCTCTCATGGATGTAATTCGGCTTGCTTACTTGAAGGATCGATCCTGACTTGGCACACCGCATGTTCCGAAAACTGCTTGTCCAAAGGCGTTTGTTTTATGCCGTGTATTTTGTTTGCGGCGTATTTTCTAAAAGACGGCATATTTTGGGATTCTAAAGCTCACGGTACTTAAAACAAACTGTTCGTTGTGAAATGTATTTCACTTTACACGAAGACTAGAATTTTAACATTCTGGTTCAGTTGTCCGAAAGTTGTCCCAAAATTCATTCTTGATTGTAGGAAGCAAATACCGTTTCCTATAAGTTTTCTTCATTTCTTGCCAGAATAAAATTTACATACGTGCGTACCTCATCAAAAATAAGATACTAAGCCCATGCACATTATCCTTTGAAATCAGTCTCTTGCGGCCATTTTAGGATGCCTCACATTTCTCTAACCAAACATGGCTCTCGATCCATCTTACGAGTCAACACAGGCCGCCTTTCACAGACTTGCCTCACGCATCAAACTTTATCACTTTGTGACCAGACATTCTTCATGCATTTTCCATGCATTTAAATCTCCTGTGCGCTTTGTAATCTATTCAATTCGACAGTTTTCTCATCACACCTGTTCTCCTGCACGCCTACTCATTTCTCACTCCATCAAACCGTGCCACTCAAACCGCATGCTCGAGCACAGCGACCCCAGCATAATAATTTCACCAAAATTGCCGAGGATTCATGAAATTTGTTTGTTCAGAGGATGACGCTCGTGCTCGGTTTCGAGGCGTTCCTCGAGAAATGGTTGTGCTGAGGGCGTAGCTTATGGTTGTGCTGAGGGCGTAGCGTATGGTTGTGCTGAGGGCGTAACGTAAACAAGGAAAACATTCAGCCGACACTACCTCACTGGACGAAAACAGTGCTCGTTTCGTGATTCTGTCCAAATTTCAAGAAAACGTTTCATGTTTGGGAAACAGATCTCGCACGATATAGTCGGCAAAGTTCTGCATGTACGTCAGGCGCTCCGTGAGCCGCACAGAAGAAGAACATTGTTCAGGAACAATGTGAACAGCTCAAATGCCCTAATGATGGCAGTGTACTAGACCTCACAATCCATGCGATAACCCTCGGGGGTTCGTTCCAGCCCAAATTTGCTGCTGATCTGTCGCTTTCCGGTCCGAAGATTCCGTCCAATATACGTCAGTGTTTCTGCCGCTCGAAACGGCTTCGAAATTCACTGCTTCCGTCAGTCACTGACTCCCATAATTCAGACTCCAGCGTAGGTTTTTATTCTCTTCGCTGTGTTTCGGGCGTTTTTTGGAGCTCCGAGGCAATTCTTGATACCCGGTGTCCCAGCTGAATGTGCTGTGTTTTTTTCTGTCTGCTCAGAGTGGATTTACTGTAATGCTTGTGGAGCTTTTTACGGTGCTACGTGAGGCTTCTGAAAGTTGTGTGGATGGGGTCTCCTTAGGAGACTATTCTCACATTAGTTAATCTTAAAATTCTCTCTCGTGTCTGACTATGGAGCTGGATGAGGGATCATTTCCGAAAAGGCTGCGTAAATTCATACGGGCGTCACAATTCGGTCCCGTATCGTAAATTAACGTTTTCTGAATCTTGAGATTTAGTGACCGTCCCTGTCGGTAACTCGTTTTCTGATCGTCTGCTACTGTTGTGAGGATGAAGAATGAGACTCTGGAAAGTATTTGTGCCGTCCACAGAATTACGTTCATTCTGCTCGCTCGCACTGAGGATATTATGCGAGAGCTTGAGATCATGCTCCCATTTTTTAATATTTGTTATCTTACTTAGTCGACGAGTTCTCAGATTACCCCTGCACCTTGCAAAAATGTCAACGTATTCGATCTAGACCGAGTAATTTTGTTCTATTATAAGAGTGCGGTTCAAGGAATTTCCTAGCTTAAAATGAAAAGTGCATAACTTTTCAGCCATTTTTGGCAAGTCGAGAATGTCTAGAAGTTCGTTTTGACCTTTATGATCTATTCTGAGTTCTACACCTTCATGGCTCTGGCGTGCACTTCTCTCCTGTGTTTCTGCAGGCTTGGTGCGTCTCAGGGAGGCTTGAGAAGTTTCTAGTGTTGATTTTATTGTACAAACTTGCACCGCCCGCGGTCAGCCTCACTTTGCATGTCTTTTTCTTCAATTTTGAGTTCTTTTTGCGCGCTGCATTCAGGCACGAACGCGCTGCTGTGTTTTCCGTCGCTGCAAAGTTGACGGAAACTTTAAAAACTTTTGAAAATTGCAAGAGGAGTTTTTATTTATGCGCGGTTAAGGATGTTTTTAGTTAACTCATTTTTAGGTTTGAAAATATAGTTCATATTATAATGTTTTACATTTTTGTGTACAGAACTTAAAGTTCTCTTCCCCATCTCATTTATACCTCACATAATTTTTTCGACATTTTGAAAACGTCATCTTCATGCACGATTCAAACCGATCCTATGAGTGTACGTGACATCGTCCTTACCCATCTTCGTCACACTAGTGGGCAAGTTGTAATCGCAGTAGTTAAGGACTATTCATTGTTCTTCTCTTTATCTGCTCTCGAAAGTGGAATTTTGAAATTGGCAGATGCTGTTACCTTCTTTCCCAATGTGCTCACGCGTGCGCGCTCTTTGCAGAATTGCATGCGGGTGCTCTGCTAATTTCGCGAGATTCCCTGGATTGGCAGAGTCAGGCGAAACGTGAAGTGTCTTTGCAGTCTTTTGCCTCATCGTTATGCCATTAGCTTGTTTGCTGGAGCAATCTCAGACTATTCCATTCATTTTAGGTCTCGTACTCAACGTTGCTTTTTTCTTCTCAAAGCTGAAATGCCCTGTGTTTGAATTTTTCATTCCTGATTTCTCATTTTCTTTTTTCGTTTTTATTATTCTATCTTTGTTCATATTTTTTTCCTACATCTTCTTAATATTCTTACTTACACTCAGCTCCAGCTGCAATTGGTCACCCGTCCAAGGTTCCTGTGCCGAGTAATTCAATCAGCAACGAATTCCATGGGCGTCGGTATTGCATCAGATTTGTGTCCTGTCGTCTCTCTCTCTTGATTTATAATTCATCTTCAGGACTTGGGCATGAACCACCTCGCTCAGCGTGCCTTGTAGAATGTTTCCGACTCGAGATGTACGTGTTCCTATTCTTGGAAATTGAGAGAATCTCTTTTCTGTATCCCGCCTTCTTCCATCGCTGATCATGATTTTCATAGAGCTTGACTTCTCTTAATCAGACTCGAATGTTGCTTCTCAGCATCTTTTTTGAAAGCACATCTTACACAACCTGTGTACAAAGTGCTTGCTTTTCCTCTTTCCCGAGGTTTGTTACGACTTCCGTATAGGCTCAGCGAATCTATCTTATTCTGGCTCTAGCAAATATATCCTTTTCTTTCGAGAAAATCAGTAAAAGCCTAGCAAGCTGTCGGTCCTTTCAGAGAGCATCTAAAAGAGCTAATAGCTTCCTGACATGTCGCTGATTCATTTTTGGGGGGCATTGACTGCACATCGTTCGCTATTCTGTGACGGCTAGATAGTCTTCTGTCACTGCGTTGAGATCATTCATGGCATCAGAGTCGTTGCCTGGAGACGTGTTGTGGCGCACGCAGACTGGATCCAGGGCTGAATTTACTGACACTGTGCACATGGGTACCTTCAGGGAGTCTCCAAGTGTTAAGCTGTTTATCAAGTCCTTATGAATGACATCTGATGTTGGTATAATAGTTCATTTTACTGTAATTCAAATAAAAATAATGCAGTTCAATCAAATATCCTCAGATTTTATCAATTCACTTCTGCCATTTTATAGGTAGCTTATTTGTGCCAGCAACAAAGAATTCTGGAGAGCAAGGGGTGATGAAGTCACAAAAAACTGTTGCGTGCTTTCTTCTGGTGTTAGTTTTTTCTTTGCAAAAAGTTGTCTGATGACTGGAAAACGCGCTTTTCTGCGGTACAATTTTTCATCACCATCAACATATGACGCAAAATGGTTCCGTGTTATGCCGTGTCAGCTAGGAAAAGCAAGTTTCAAGACGTCATATCATTTGATACTCATTTTAGCTTATGTAGTGCCTACTTGTGAAGCTTTACCTTTCCGACTTGTTTCAGACGGTCCAATACAGTAGTACTCGCAACATCAAATGTTTTTGCTAACACGCTCGTTGTTTAAGATGTAGTCGCTTCCGCTCCTGCTTTCAGCTCTATATTTTCGACCTTCGCAGGTCTACCACGGGGTTGATTTTTGAGATTAAAGTCGCTAGACCGGAACCTCAAATCACCAACCTACAGTGCGTTCATTCGCCGCAGATTAACCAGATAACTCGATGTTTTGAGCTGTCAGAAATGCATTTCTAACTCGTATTCGTCAACAATATGAATTCTTGATTTATGCTGGAGTTCGAAAACATTAATTTACCATGAATAAATCACTATAAAATCTGTCAACATGAACTGCATCTGTAAGAGCAATGGAGAGACTGTCAAAGATGGGAAATCCAGAATTAAGAACAAAAACATGAAGGCTACATTCCGCCAAATGTGGTGCATTACGGAATCGGACAACTCATTCATGACCCTTTGCCTTCTGACCGGAATATCAGAACCAAGCTGCAGTTTATCTACTTTTGAGCAATGCGCAACACTTTGGAGTAATTTACCGGCTAGAGCAAGATGTTAGATTAAATAGAAAAATATTGAATAATAGGCGGCATTTCCGAAACTATATTCAATGATACGAAAATCATTCAACACCTCTTTGTCGCTACTCCTCCATCTGTTGATGCCAAGTGACATTTATTTTGACTTTTAAATGCTAAATTGCATATAACCAAGCGAAGACTTGTTTTCTTAGTGCCATTCAATTACTGATGAATAAAGGTTAACGAATAATTCAAATCTCACAAATCTCGCAAAATACCATTTTATCTTGGCATCGGAACTTTTTTCTGGCTCGGCGACCCCCGCTAGGTTGCGCAAAATTTTGGTACTGAAAGTAAGAAAGCATTTGCATGAGAAGATTAGGTCATATGGTAGGGCAATCCTAAATTTATATCAGGGGATGAATATCTCTTTATTGAAATTTCTGTCCCAATAGTATCCAAGTTTCTGGATGGCGAAGGATTACCTCATACTGAATGTCATTGGTGGTAGAAAAATTTGCTATCTTCTGAAACCAGGGGGAACTAATTACAGTGGAGAATTTGTTGCGTCTCGGTATAAGTTGCGTCTCGGTATGAGTTGCGTCTCGGTATGAGTTGCGTCTCGGAGTGCCGGTTAAGTCTCGGAATTAGCCTCTCTTAAGAATTAGATGCATCTCGGAATGAGTTGCATCTCGCTGCACCGGATGGTCCCAGCAAAGCCTGGCAGCTCGACTTGACTGTCATAACAGAGCCCGTTTCTGTTCCAGCCTCTGCTGGGAGGGGCAGTCGTGCCCTCCAGTCGAGCTGCACCAGCCTAGGTCTCCCTGTTCATATTAACCTTGGGGGGAATGGTGAACTATTCTTATATTAAAATTGAATGGTTGAGCTCGGTATGAAACTTCATTGCTAATCAGACGTTCGATGAGTTAGAGGCCCAACTCCAGGTGAGAAGGTCGCTCGCATTAATGTTGGTGTGAAGTTCTGGCTCTATTAACCCCTTAACTCTTTGCCCGTCTGTTTTCTAACGTAAGCCTGCAATTTCCAGACAACTTTGGCGCATTCAGATGGACGAGTCTCCTCGGGAATGTTCAGTTCATGCTGTGAGAGGGCATGGGAACGCGTGTGAACTCGTTTCAAAGTTTTTCTGACAGAAAATTTGACGAATTTACTCCATTAAAGAGAAACAATGCAAGTTCGGTGAAAAGATTAAGCTCCTCTTGCTCCGGTAAAATGTTGCGCTTTGAGCCAATTTCTCAATTACTTTGGCAGATTTTTATAGAAGTTCTTAGTAGGTCGTTTGAATCGGAATTTAAATTTAAAGGGAAGATGTTGCCCAGTACCTAAAATTAATTCAACTCAGTATACATGACTACAACGTCATTTAATAATAAATACATAGAAAAAAATAAATTATTCGTATTTTATTTTATATTGCGTATTGAGTAAACAAGCTTATTTCATTAGGAAAATGTGAAGGCACTGTATAATCAATGTGACACTATTGCTGCGACCCTCTGCTGCCATCCTTCTCATATGGTGGCGTCATCGTGAAGTGGCCAGAAACTGGATTCCATGCCTCAACGCTCTCGACGCCGCGTGACGCACCTGTGCGTCGGGTGGTGCTTTGCTAATTCCAGCTCAAGTACCAACTATACAGCATGTCCCACGAAAACTCGAACTGAGGAGTGTTTTCTTTCACCGTATCAGTAAAACCATCACAAAAATACCATGAGCATTTAATTTCTATGCAAAATTCTTGGTTCGGGTTTTTGTGAGACATACTGTATAGCTATGTTTATTTGCAGTCATTATCTCTTGTCTCTGACTCGCATGTGCATCTTCGTTAATTATGCATGCCTTTCAAATGCTTCCACTTTGTAGGGCCATTAGGATCAGCAAACCTACAACGTAAATGCTTCTTGATGAGAACATTTATGATGGCATGGGACGACGGAACTGACTTTCAGGGTGCCAGCGAATGTTTGAGGGAGTTGAGCGTCCTGTTCTGTAAGGTGCTCTCACCGATGTACTTCAGTCGTTCTTTTTGTTTAGAAATTATGTGAATGCATTTTGACTGCGGATTTGTTCCAACCTTTTAATTCAGTAATCTAATTTTCTAGCTATGATGGATATTTAATTAAAGAGCGGTCAGCTCCACGAACGTCTGGCCCGGGATCGATGTGTGCACTTTACCTGACATTTCAGACATATTTCGTGAGCTGTTCAAAAAATGAAATCCTGTCAAAGCACCAGCGTAAAATGTTTCACTCTTTACTTTTCATTTTCGAATGCTTTACTTGCTACATTCTGTGGAGCCGTCACAATTCCGAAGAATTTGTGGGTAAATAGCGTACATTACTTCGTCTAATGTAGACAAATTTGGTAACCAGAGCAACAAAATTCGCGGTGCAATTTTGTTAGCCAGAATTATCTAAATTTTCGTGGTGCAGAGATGAAAATTTCAGCACCTGTACGGCATTGCCGGCATGAACATACATTGGCCATAAGCAGCGCAAAAATTTCTTCGGGGTCTAACAAATTCGCCAGTCAAATGCGCGAAACATGCGTAAATAATTCAGAGAGTTTTCTGGCACGCAGCTCGCTTTTTATTGAATGGCAAGCATGCTGTGCAAAACAGTTGCCATGACAACAGGTGCGTCATCATGACGTAGTTATCGTCGTGATGTGCACACGGCACTCGTCGTCTCCAGTATTCTTAATAATATTGAGTTATTATATTACACTTTGTGAGCACGCACTCCCGTGTGCATGTTATTGCATAGTACGTCTATTTGGAAATTTTGTTTTTGGGCTTTTCGCTGGCTCATTGACGTACGGTTCGTGTACGTGGATCATTTGATAAAGACGCCCAAGTGCAGACAATATGAGAACTTTTTCATTTCTGTCCTGTTTTTATTGTTTTTGATACCTATAATTTCTACACACATGTTGATCAACATGAGCTTCCTTTACCGCACGGTAAACGTGTTTATGTGGAGAACAGAGCCACAGAGATATAATTCTGATGTGGTGTCTGTGGGCGTCGTGGCTTAGAAGTGAAAACACAAGTAAAACTAAAATTCTACTTCTACGG
This sequence comes from Orchestia grillus, assembly GCA_014899125.1. Classification (NCBI taxonomy): domain Eukaryota; kingdom Metazoa; phylum Arthropoda; class Malacostraca; order Amphipoda; family Talitridae; genus Orchestia; species Orchestia grillus. Next base: position 8,013 of record VOMN01008284.1, read on the forward strand.
TGTTGCAATTAGCGTATAAGTCGCGTATGTTGAGCGGTCCTTTTGTATATGCTGACAGTACCAGAAATAGCTGATGCTTACAGCGGCACTCCGTCGCTGCTCGCTGATGTTGGAGTAATGATTTAGTACAATTTCTCTTCAGTTACAGCGCTCTGCAGATATTGCACTTTACTTTCAAAGTTCAATCGTGTGCAGTTGAGATGCAAGGAATGAGTTCGTATACTTAGCATATCAACGGTCCCCTTTGAGTTGGTTGGATGAGGCACTGGACCTGTTAAGCGCTTGCCCGCGTGCACTTGACACTGAATTCATGGCACCTGATTTCCGAGCTGCGAGTGTTGGGAGCGGAGCGAGGGCCTGAAGTTCAATTTTCCATCACCTTTATCGCCTCCATGAGGGATGAAATTGGAGCGTGTTTGGGACTTTCATGGACCTGGAGGAGGTTGCGATAGAGCGATACGAGCTCTCGCTCATTGTTGAGGTGAACGCGAGTTGGCCATGGAGTTCATGCACCTCAATCGGGCTAATGTCGGAAGAAGAAAGGGTGATTAGAAGTTCTTAATGGGCCTTGTATTACTATCGATAGGGTTCTGTAAAATGGCTTAAAGAATACTTTTATTAGTATCAAGAGTATAGCGTAAAGTAGATTAAATAATAATTACATTAGTATCAGTAGGGTTGTGTAGAGTAGCCTAAATGAGGCGTACATTAGTATCAGTAGGGTTGTGTGAGTGGCCTAAATGAGGCGTACTCGTATATTAGGATCAGGAGGACTGGCTAGACTGGCTTTAATAGTGCTGATGATAAAATCAAGAGGGGTGTATGGAGTAGGTTAAATAGGACTGATGCCAGAATAAAGAGTGGCGAGTAAAGCGGTTTAAATGGGGCTCATACTACATACAATGGAAGTAACCAACATGGTGGGGACTTATAAGCAACTCACGACGAAATAAAGAGGATTCATTGGGAGGTGTTGAGATGTAAACATGTCAACGCTCAAATCGAATTTCTCATCACTTCACAGCTAATGGATACATTACATTCACAACTTGATACCATTGGTGAAGAAGAGGCCTTCATTTTACATTCGTTTTGTACACCCAGAGACGACGGTGCTCTGGGTCCTCCCTAGCTGTGGCCTCGTTCCAGAAGTCTTCATGATGGAACCAGCGAATGTTTGTTAGGTTACCTCAGCGCTAGCTAGGCTTTCGAGATTTTAATCTTGCGTACCCACTTTGCTTCGTTCCTTTTTTGATGCCTTCTTTTCTTATGTTTCTGTATGTTTTCTTGTCCTTCCTTTTTATTTTCCTTTTTCTATGCGCATGGGATCTTGTGTGGAGACGCACCTGTGCATACTGTAGATTGCACCTTTTCTAAAACCCATACTAAATGGTGCCTTCTTTTCGCTCTCTTGAGATCGCATTCCGCGTTACTACGAAGCTTTAAACCATCAGGTCGTCCCGTAAGTTCTGTCAAAATTTTCTTTTTTTTTAATTCAACCAATTTTCAAGAATACTTTATAATTCCAAATGGAACTGAATATTATTTTCATGTTTATATGCATTAAACTTGTCTAATTTTATTTCATAGAACAATAAAATTAAAAGCTGCTTGATTAAAACCCTGTTAACATGGAAGTACCCAAGAATGATTTGAGGCTCAAAATTTTTCACGAGTTCAAGCAGGGAAACTCAGCAGCTGAGGCGGCTGGAAACATTCACTCAGTTTATGGAGAGGAATGTGTGAATGAAAGAACATGCAGGAGATGGTTGGTGAAAATCAGCAGTGGAGATTTCGACCTCACAGGTGAAGATAGAACAGGACGTCCAGTTGAGTTGATGATAAGCTTCTGGAAGCCCTTGAAGAAAATCCTGCTTTATCACTTGAGGAATTGGCCATTGAGTGTAGGTCAAACCATGCAACTGATCATCGTCGTCTTCAAAAACATGGGAAAGTTCCTAAGCTTGGAAAATGGGTTCTTCATGAATTATCTGGAAATATTCTCAAATCTCGAGCCGACATCTACTTTGTTTCCATTCTCGCCGACTTGTTTCTCCTTTTTTTGGAAGAACTTGAGGGAAAATTCCTCACCTACCTTATTCTCCAGACTTTGCTCTTGCGGACTACCATTTGTTTGTAGCTTACCAAATTATTCGGAAGAAACGGCTTTTGCAACGCTAGAAGAGGTTGACGCTGACATTTGTGAGTTTTTCGGATCAAAACCGAAAGAATTTTTCAATAATGGTATTAACAGACTTGTTAATAGATAGAAGGAAATCGTAGATAATCAGAAAAGGTTCATTGATGATTGAATCTTTAATTAAATGTAACATTTGGCCACTTGTTTTATTTATTAATATTCGGACAGAACTCGTGTGATGACTTCATAACTAACAATAATAAGCGGATGTTAGAGCCACTTTATTGTGAAGAGTCACGTCCCCTCAGGGGACACGCTGGAGGGGATCGTCCTTCAGTGCATCTCAGGCACCATCGGGAGTTCGGGGGGACTCAGGAGCTGTTTTTGTGAGTTGGACTTGTGACAAATTTGTTGTGTCAGCTGAAAGTTAGCCTGAAATTTAAACTAAGAAGAGTGTGACACTTGGGATCACATGAAATGGGGCTACCGTTGTAAGGCCACTAATGTAATAATAGGAATGTGACGAGGGGCTGTGAGACGAGCGAGGGAGTGTGCGAGTCGGGGCGAGCGTGGAGTGAGTATTGGAAGTGT
>VOMN01008289.1:0-57536 GCA_014899125.1 Orchestia grillus
GGGCGGGAGCTGCGTGGCTTTGTCTCACGTCTCGGAAGCGATCCATTCGTCACCTGGTCAGGTGCCACTTAGCCATCTGGTACCTGGACAAGTGGCACCTGGTGCCGTCGTACTGGCTAGCGGGGTACGTGGCGGAACTGCACTTGGTCGAGTGATACCTTGCCAAATGCTACGTGAAAACTGGTGGTGAACTCTAGGGTACAACCGTGAGGGAATTACTTATTTTGTATCCACCGTGGTAAAGATTGTACCCGCCTGTGAAGCTTGGCACCGTGGTAAAGATTGTACTCGCCTGTGAAGCTTGGCACTGCGGTAAGTCTAATCCACAGCTGATGCCAAACGTACGAATATTATCCTGGGAAATAATTGGTCCTGTAAAAATACTCGGAGGAACAGAACAGGTGAAATTGTATGATAATTTGTTTGGATGGGCCATGATAACTAGGACTGTTATGATGGTTATTCTCCAAATTAAATATCCGAAAACAATGAAAGTTATAAATTCTGTCACTTCATGATACATTCTAAAATGATGCCTGGGATATGTCTCTGCCTTTTATCAGGTTCATGCTATCTGAAAAACTTCGCATAATTTGTACTACGTTCAACTCTGACAGTTGTACGCTAGACCGTCACAGCGATGAACGCCAATGCGGGCATAATTGCCCAAAGCAATAAATTGCTCAAAGATCAGGTCAAAAGTAAGAGCGAATCTCTGACTCTTGATATTTATTGAGGATGCCTGTCTTCAATGTTTTCTGCAAGCTTGAGGCGTCGAGGACCTTACCATGAAATAGCTCTCAACGTCTGCCTGCAAAGCTTTCGGTTGGCCGACGGTTGACGCCACCAGCGTTGGGGGAAGAGGTGCAGGGTGTGACCAATTAGTGTTATTTAGAACTTCAGTTCATATGAGAAACAAACGACCAGAAATAAAGTACGAGGCGTGCTGCTCCATATATGTATATGCATGATTGTGTCGACTGGCACTGCTAGCGTGAAGCCTCAAAATTACGGTGGAGGGCAGGTACAATTTTTAACGTTTTTGCTTTCTAATATCCTCAGTATGAAGGTACTTTAGCAATAAAGATTCATACGAGAGAAAAACATGGTAACGAAAATATTTCTATTGTGTAAGGTTGTTTCAGTTGAGAAATAAAAAGTGAATTTATACAATATGATTATATTCAACTTTAGTTAGCGTCTATAGCGACATCATCTTGATACTTGATTACTTCGACATGAACTCCCTTTTTTAAGGCCCCCTACTTCTACAATACGTGTGAAAGGTACCAGGTCGGCATGCACAGAAGCGGCCAGGAGATGCACAGACACTGCCAGGAGATGCACAGAAGCTGCCAGGAGATGCACAGAAGCTGCCAGGAGATGTACAGAAGCTGACAGGAGGGCCGCATCTCAGCTACCGAGTCCCTGCTGTATGTGCTGTAGACGCCATTTTTTAGAATTACCAAATTCAATCCAGTCGGGAAAATATCTAAAAAATGCTCCGCTTTTCTTATAGAGCATGCCTAAGCGGTTGAATTGTAGGACCTTGAAATTGTTGATTTGGAACAAATAAAGTTTTTTACAAAATGATTTAAATGCGTGTCCACATTGCACTTTTTATCGCAAAGTCCATTTTGAAATTTCTATTACTTTGTTGTGACGAATGAATTATCGTACAGATGCTTTTATTACAACAGGTATTTCACTTTGCGTTGCCGTTGACTGGGTAAACAAGATCACTTTTATTTTCCATTTGTGTTATTTTTCTGCTCATAACCTATATTTAATTAATGCAGTTCTAAGGCGATAATTTGCAAAAAAATGGCTTGGCCATGAACGTTTTCAGTGACAAGAAAAATCAGATACTACGTTCTAAATAATTTTATTCACTCAGAGAAATTCATTACACGCTCCAGCTGTTGACGCACTGAACTTTGAATCGGGCAGGGGGCAATTTTTGTGGGGAAGGATTCATGAAAACCCAGTTTTGCTAACTCCTCGCATTTACGGGGCACTTCCTAATGGGATTGAAACTTTGACTTTACGTATATACTTATTTTCCTGATTAACTTCTGGCAAGAGACGATATTGTTGGAAAAAAGTTGTCGAAGCTATGCAACACTTGACGCTTCTAACATGTGTAAATAGAAATAATACTACTCGAAAAATGTCGTAAACCACTACGATCATTATAAAATTTGCTCAAAATAAATGTAGTTACACATTGCTACAGTTACTGCAAATGTGTCATGTCACACGAGACAGCGTAAATTATAATTCAATCAACTTTAGAAATTCACTCTAGAGACCTCTGTTTTTTCCCTGTTTTGCCATGCAGTGAATATCACGGTTTCAGAGCTGAATTTAATTTCCGCACAGTTATTGTGACCAGCAGCACAAAAAGCTTTATTCATCATGTCCAAGTCTCCAACATGGCTGAGTCACCGAGCGGCTATTACCTTACGCACTAGACGTCGACTTGTTTCAACATTACTTATATCACTAAGAACTATTTCTAAATCAGATTGTATTGAAAACATATAATTTATTTAATCTTCTCTTAAACGTATTCATTTGTCTTTTGTCGCATAAATAAGAAATTAGCATTGGAACTGTAGATGTGTACATCCGTGGGGACTAAGTGGTTCAGCAGGGGAGCTAGCAGCGACTCCAGCTGCAACTACCGCGCGTCAACTATAGAGCGCGTCAACTATAGAGCGCGTCAACTATAGAGCGCGTCAACTAGTCGGTATTGGTAGCTCGAGTCTAGCTTGGCCCGCTGAAGTTTTCCATGAAAGCCACTTTCAGAAGCCGAACAAGCGCAGCGGAGTTCACTTGTATTCTGAATCGGCAGTAAGCGCTCGAAAGCGAAAGGATTGAGTAGCCTCTTCATCTGAAGGAGTGCATATATTTCTTAAATTTCTACGCCTTGAATTGGCTGTGAAATATGATACTTTAAAATAATTTATGGAAAGACCTGTATATCATTAAACTACTTCATTCTTTTACATTATATATTTTGATGTTTTGGTTTTGGATATAGTCTAAGTTAATTTTGTTAATACATTCAGCCATATTTCCTTAAATAAATGGATAGGCATGTGAACAAAACTGAAGAGAGCAATGGTTCCACAATTTCCGTTTCACGTGTGCCGATGTATTATTAGCATAGAAAGATATCCCTACCTAGCACAGGTGCGCTACCATAGGAGTGCTGGCCATCACGATCCTGGTTCCAAGGACCCTGGAAGTAAGCCGTACTGTCCACGCAGGCCCTCGAGTGGCCCTGCGTGCGTCGCACAATTTGAGGTCGAGGAGCAGCTTGAAGTGAGAGCGCTGGCGCACGTCTGCTCCCAAGTCGGGGCTCGAGACGCAAGTATTTCTTTGTTACGATTGCCTCGCAGGCCGGTCGTGCGGCATGGAGGTGTGTGGTCCACGAGGCAGGTAACTCTCTTTAAGTACCTTGACCCTCACATAGCTGCGCTGACAGCTCTGGAAGTCTCTTATTAAAGTTTATGTCGAGTTCCTTGCCATAACCATGGCAGCACAGCCATAAAGCTCCCCAGCGTCGCCTCGATCTCCATAAAAACAACCCTTTGGACCCATTTATATCAATCAGGAAGAACTCGGGGAAACGCGTGCTCGACTTTTCTAAAGTCTCGAAAATACAGCAAGTTTGCGGCTCGCTTTATACAACAGGGCTTAATGAGCCTGTTTCGTTTGCTCATGGAAAATAATTGAATTAAATTCCGAGTTAAACGTGCACTATTGTTTCTTTATTTGCTTCGGTGGTTTGAATTCCTACCTCAATGTATTATAGTATAAATATTGCATGCATATGTAAGAGGTGTCTAATAGAAATATGAAGAACCTCCCGACACTGGACACGGGGCATGAGTCCCTCGATGAATATCTAGGCGAAGGTAATAGTGCAGGTACGAAAAAATTGTTTTTTTTTTAGAAAAGTGTAACGTGTTATCCGTGGAAGGTTTAATATGTGTCGAAGGAGTTAAAAATTGAAGCTGAATTGAATTGAATTGAAGGTTACCATTATTTTTTTTACAAAACAAGTTATTGCGCTGGTGAAAGTTTCGATAATCATTTAAATGAAGCTTTTTTTAATTTTTTCTCAATGCCTTAGCTCGTTCACACCTCTTTCTCAAACATAGGACTAAAATAAGTAATAATTAAAAAAACGGGCATGTGCCGAGATTCTTTGCTCGAGTAATCTCAATAAAATTTAAGGCGACAATCAAGTATATACTCTTCAAAAACTATTGTACGAGTATGTAGACTCTACAGCATATATTCGATTCGAGAATTTTGAATTACTGCTTACGCAAGACATTTCACATGATCATCGAACATAATATGGGTTAGGTAAAAGCGACGGAAAGCACTGTAGCAGCTCTTAGAGTTTGGCAGCCGAATGTGCTTGGCCTGATAAAGAGGACTGGCTCCTGATGAACGAATATGAAGCACCTCGCGTTCACAGGTGGCGCAAAGGTCCCATAATTTCTTAGTGGCAGTTGGTCCAACTCCTGAAGCTCCCGAGTCCGTCATTATTTAAGATAGGGCCAAAAAAGAGCCATAAACACCATTGGTGTCGGCGCTCGAGATTCTACGCGTCGATAAGGTGTCGATAATCGAGCTACGGTTATGTTCAATTTGACTCTCATAAAAGGATCAGTTTATTTGTCAACGGTAAAAACCAACTCGGCGATAGGATTAATGCTAATTTCACCGATAGTTTTCACTGCTAAATACCCAAGATTTTGGAATTTTCACAGCTGTGCTGTTGTACACTCGCACTAGATTTATTGCTTTTATTTTTGCCCCATTTCGCTGAATCGATGTCAATAACATATTTCCACCAAAATATTAATTGCCACCCCCAGACAATTCATGGCAGTTCTCAATTTTCACCTAAGAAAAACTAGAGAAGAATCCATTCTCTTTGAAGTCCATGCAGAAGTTTTGAGCCCTAGTTTTTACCACACCCCTAATACTTGGGCACCACTCCATCGGATATTAAAGCTCAACACTTGCAGATAACTTCGGAAGATACGACTCCATTGCTCGGCTCATCGTACTTGCTCGTCACTCCAATATCTTAGCAGCTAAATTCATGCTCGTACATTAACTTGGAGTGCGATCGCACTTTCTTACATGTTTGATTCCAGACCGGTTGTTACCTCCTTCGCCTGCTTAAGCTAGGTATGCTTTGAGTGTACAGTTTTTGTGTTATTTTCTGATAAGTGACTACATAAAAATAAAAATGATGTTATGGGGACCAAAATGTCAATCGTTTAGTATTGTCATTTCAAAATAATTCCACAGGTATCTAAAGGTGATTCCTGTTTCTATGGTCAATTCCGAAGTCATCTCACCAACCCTAGAGGTTTCAAATGCGAGTGCTACAATTTCACGTCATGTACATCATTTTGATGTACGATGAGGATTTGATCTATCTTTACCCAATGCTCGCATCGCATAACGTCTTCAAATAAGGCATTTGTTAGCTCAGACCTCAGATCTGGACGCGTACGCACGCCTGTGCCTTGCACAGGCCTCAAGCTGCTCAGGCAAGGCCCGATGAAGACATCGGGTGAGCTAATAGAGCCATCCGCATCTGCCATGTATACGAACCAGGCCTGCAGGGCTCGACATTGCCACCTTTTTCTTGGCCTTTGAATCAATACGTTTTTGCTAGAGAGTTTTTACCGTGGCCCAGTAATGTCCCTTATATTATAGACGACGATGCGCAAGACTCTTTATCAGAGGCTCGAGAACCAAAGGTCTTCATCATCTTCATGTGGCTCTTTTTACACTCTATTTTCAGTGTTTTCTCTCTTTATGGCTCAGCTCTGCTCTCACCTCTCTTATTGTGAACGCACTTGGAGCTAAATTTATGGCAGACCTCTCCGGTCTTCGTGAAATTTCGTCCGAGACACTCGTTTCTTAAGGTAATTTCAACGCCGTAAGTACCGATCCTTACCGTCGTTCCTGTTCTCACGAAGAAAGAGACGGCTGGCGTTTAAGCGCCGCCGTCAAAAGCGTGTGCTGTACTAAAGCAGAGGAGATGACTGGACGTGCGAGCACTTTTTTGGACTCTGCGTCGTGGCCTATAATTTTGTTTCAGCGAAGGTGAACGCAGCTGGTCAGCCAGATTGCCGCCGCTGAACCTGCAGCTCTACACCAGCAAGTGCCATTGCACTTGCTGCGACTCTTCTACTTTCTATTATAGTTAGGGGGCAGGACTTCATATCATGCACTCATTTTATTCTCATGTTGAGGTTTGTTTGCTGCTGCTTTGCTTGTCAAGCCTTATTCTTGGGCGTTGTATTAACTTATGACCTAATTAATGTACATCTTTTACTGATATTTTCACCCGCTAGTTATATATAACGAACAGCAGCTTGTAACTCATGGGTTATTTGAAGAATTTGTGTATAAATTACCAACGGATTAATGTAAAATTGTGGTAAAATGCATTGGTGCGTAAGTTTTTAGTTTAATGTGTGTATAGTGGGTATGTTTTCAACGTAGCTTTCCATCTTTCGGATAACCTCGTTCACGGGCCAGTGGTACTGTGAAGAAACCTGTATATCTTTTACAGGGTTTTTCGCGGGCGAAAATTTCAATACGAACATTTGTTGGCCTTTGCACTTCAAATTTAATCACCGTGTATTTATACACAAATTTCAAACCCCTTTTTGCTACGTAAATTATAATCCAATCTGGAAGCTCAAGGTTACATAACTCCATTCAAGTCAACATCTCACCATCTGTCAGATATGAAGCAGAATTCGCTTTTTTATGGACAGTTCAATATCAAGAAAATCCACTGCTTTTCTCAACATCTGGGAGTCAGAGGTTTGATTTCTCTTGGTATAAGAGACTCTGTTCCTGCTGTTCGCATTGCCGTTGTTTCGAAAGAGGTCAAATCAAGACCTGCTTGGTCTTACAATATCGACATCTCGAGCGTCACGACCAAGCTTCCATAATCACTTCAGAAAGACCGCACCTGTGCCCTCTATCACTGCAATAAGGTGCCATTAGAACCTAAGGGAGAGCACTAACCGTAAATATGCTCGTTTATTTACGATGCTGCTTCTAATATCAGATAGTGAGTCGGAACTGAAACTCTCATCAGCTGTTCCTTGTGTGCTACTTCTCGCCCAGCTGTCACCCTCAACGTCGTGTTAACCTTTGCATCATTTTTTGTTTTTCAGCTCGAATTTCAGACGATCATTTTTCGTTGTAGGCCTTTGATTCCATTTTAAGTCGTACAGATGAATAAATATAGATTGGAAGGTTTGAAGCATTATTCACTCTGTCGAAAAGTGGTGAGATTTCTCTCATCGATTTATATCGACAATGCAATCAACCTATCATTCGCTCCGGATGAAGTAGCGCGTGGATACGGCAAAGGTTTGTATGTGAATGTGAATTGCAGGACTCTTATGCGTATGAAGATCTGATTGGCGCTCAGGGGAAGGAAAGCCTTGATTGTTGGTCAGAGTTGAAGGCGAACTTTGGTGCAGATTATTAACTGACGACCCAGGTGGAGTAATGCTGTACTAGGTTACCTCTGCTTACTGTCTGGACAGACGTAATTTTATATTAGCGTTTTTAAAAATGTTCGTGGGTATTTCATTACCAAAAGTTACTCTTTCTCTCAAATCACTGTTTCTAGTACAACTACGCAATATTTAAAGTTTAAAGTCTTTCAACTTCGATTAGGTCATCAATTGTTCGGGATCTTATACAAAGATCAGTATGTAATTCGACACACGCTACTTCAATTTGAAACTTCGCTACGTAGTGATTACCATGGAGATTGTTACTGATCTACGTTCATCTGTGGTTGGTGAAGGTTTTAGATGGTGCCTGGTATATCCTGGTAATTTTATGATTCGATCTTAGCCAAAGAAGCCATTCAAATGTAAAACAGCTGTGTTTTCGTCATTAGGGGGAACTACTAAACCTGAGGAAGTATTGATTCCAAGAAAAGCATTTGGTCTCTGTCGGTGGCATCGTTGGTCGTCGATAAGAAGCTGAGGTGAAAGTGAGGCTGGTCAGCAAGGAAGAAAATATTACATGGCGTGGTTAATGGACAGGCCAGAATAATTCAGCTGTATAGCATAAAAAATGACTCAATAGGTTCAATTACTTGCTGCACAATAGGTTTGGCATTTGTGGTAGCTGCATTTCAGAGCTATAGGAGGCGCAGTGAAAGAACTTCATGTCAATTTATTTATATTGACATTATATCCCACTCAGATGATTTCTGCCTCAAAGTTGATTCTTGCTACAGTTGCACTCGTTTGATTTCATTTGAGCGTATCACTGTCCGGAATATAATTAATTTTAATTAAAAATGAATATTTCAATTAGGAAGAAGGGAGCAGCAGATCTCAGCAGTTGTAGCTCTTTCGTAGTGAAATTGATCATTCTTTAATCGCTGCACATAAATAGCAACAAGATATGCGTTTGAGATATTACAACAAAGTTTTCCATGCATTTTTACCCAAAGGCCATTGAAATTGAGAGGTTTATTCTGACTTTATATGCCATCTCTATAGCATTTTCTGAACTTATATGCCATTTCTAAGGCATTTTCGCTAACATGTTTCTTCAGGAGTGCGGTATTTTTCCTGCTCGAGAACAAAAAACTTCGAGCTTTCGGGAATGGTTCATGTAAACTGAATTATATTCAATGTAGGTTAACCCAATCAAATGTTTGAACTTTTTAAAATCAGCTTTTGAAGTACAGACATGCCTCTAATGCTGTTCTCAATCTTGTCACAAGCTCTGGAGAAGAATATAGGCATGCACTCACCAATCACTCCTCAGTTCTTCAAAACTTTCCCTTAATAAATTGCTTTCAAATTTGTGCGCCTATCGCCTCTCATCTCAGCCGGCGAGAAAAAGAAACATGAAGTGCTATAAAAAGTCCACGGAAGCCGTCGAGCGCACTGCCGTTCATGGCTCTATTGATCAGCCGAAGAACAATGGTGAAGTCTTTCGGGTCGACGCCGCCTGTCTGACGCGCATGCAGATGCCGTAGCCGCAACTTGACTCTCGTAACGAGGCACTCGGGCAAAGAACTGCGCGCCGGCTCCGCTTTCAGACACGTCGTAGAAATTTTCCGCGGGATATCTTCAAGAATCTTCAGATTTTCTGCGGGTTATCTTCAAGAATTAAACGTGACTCGAGTTGGAATTGTTTGACTAGGAATGTGTATTTGTGATTAATGGAGGTGAAGGAAAAGGCGAAGCAGCTTCAAAATGGTCAGTTTTGGTGATTTTGGGCCATGTAGCGCAGCCTGCAAAATAAGCTCCCGAAATTTTCAAACGAAGTTTGCATTCGAGTTTAATTGAAAATGTAGAGAACGTGTGGAAAGAGAAAATAAGGATGAAGGGAAATATTGGATAATGAGGGTCCAAATATTATTACAATTACGAGCAAAATATACTTAGCACTATTTTTTATCGGCACGAGTTCCGAACGTCGTGGACCTGGTCGTATGGTCGCACCGATGAAATCTAAATCAATTGAAAGGGAATCTACAAACTCGGATGATGTTTTAATTAAATGACTGCCTGAATTTTTGTTGTAATTTAGTTAATCTAATATTTGACCGCGCTGAAAGCATAAAAGCGTTTCATTTAATACGTCAATTAAATAGTGCTTGTCTTCGACCTCAGGAGTTGAAATTTTCAACTCCTGAAATTTTCAACAGGAGTTGATATCAAGTAGTGCATGCAAAGAGGAAATACTGTGACCTTCTTTAGCGCATTAAAGCCAAAGATTCTGCAGCTTTTGTGACGTATCGCTTGAGAGGCGACCAGGCTGTGGATGTATGGTTTTGGTCTCGCGCCACCTTAACACTTTGCCTCCGGAGTGGGTCATATATGGTACACGCGATCATCTAACCTAACCTTATGTAACCAATGCACAATCATGTATAATACAAATTTTCGAGTTTTCGTCAAATTTGTGTTCATCAATCGAATAAGCTAGTTCTGATTAGAAAGAAAATTAATAGAGTAACCAAATTTGTAAAACCAAAATCCTCCATTTTTAAATCCACAGTAGAGATATTTATCGGCACGTAATTTTACCTGTGTGGAGAATCGTGGTCAAAGTGTTAAGGGAATACACAGATCACAACGGCGGCCGATTGCGCGGTCTGATTTGCTGCGCTGTGAGACGCGCCCCGCAATGTGTCTTAAAACCAACGAGCTTCCTTGAAAATGAATAGCAGCTTCAAGTAACTTAAATCTGATGCGTAGTTTTATTCGTTTTCACAGTCGCTGCACTGGTAGTTTCCGTACGTAGAGTTCTTGAGAATCACTTTTTGTAGACGATATTGTTCATGTGTGGAGGCAGTTCACTACAGCACTGGTGGATTCTGGTCCAATTCGCCCGATTTCTGCCACGATGGATGCCTTGCATTCCTGTTGATCTGTCGGCCTATCACGTTAAACTCTTCCCTTCAGATATTCACTAAGACTACAATGATATTAAATAAAACTGGAATGACTTAAAATTTCATAAATGCTGAGTTTTTAAAATTCGTTCAATATAAAAAAGTTGTTTTTTTTTTAGTCTGGTCATTGAAAATGAGAATACTTACAGCGTATGTCATTAGGCTGACAGTGCACGAATACAGCCTTCGTTTTAATTACTGTCACACCGGGCTAGGTCTTGTACTACTGGATGCCTTGACAGATTGGTTGCAGGTAAGTTGTTGACCAAAACTTGCCCTGATTGAATTGTAACAGTTATACATGCGTTAGCATTTGGACGTAATTTTCACAGTGAGTTTTTGTTTCCGCGGAAAGAAGTTACAGTAAAACGTGCAATGGAGAAATGAAAAAATATGTCTTCGACGGAATGTTCCGAGGCCGAAGTACAAACGTAACGTAATTCACGAGACTGCATTGCGAGGATAAGATGTGCACTGGTTTGATTATTGCATCACACTTTGAAAAAGGAGAAAAAAGTGAAACAACTAAAACTTCCAGAAATTGAACCTTCAATTGACAGTTCCGAGCCAGAGATTGCAGGAGAAACAGACCAAGAACGTCTCGGTGCTCATTTCTAGAAGACGAGGCACGTGTGAAGTGTTATGCATTCGTGAGTGATTCTCTCTCTGTATGGTGCCTATGAAGCGTTCAAAGACTTAAACTTCATTTCAAATATTCTGTATTCCACAATGCTGATGAAGTGTCTCTCTCTGCTCAACTGCGGTGCTGTCATCGCTAGTCTTGACAAGTGACGCTACGAGGAACACGACAGGTGCTCGGCCGCCGAACACCGAACAACTGCGTGGCAGCTCGGCCGAATTGATGCGGCGTACGTTCACTGTACGACTTAATTAGAGCCAGTCGTCCACGCGTGTTCCACCACGGAGCTTACGGACGGATTGGCGCAAGTACTTCGCACATTGCGGCGGCTCCATGCGAGCATGCCTGTCTACTCGATGATCGATCGATCGGCCATTGGCTGAAAGTGAACTAAGTGAGCTTTGGAGGGCATGAAGGATGGGCTACAAGGGAAGCTTTATCAATCCGACCGTGGGTAATCGCCCGAGCCAAGCTGGTTGTGGTAACTCGTCTCAGCTGATGGCAACCTTTGAGTTGGACAAAGATAACTGCGCTCTTATCTAGGACTTTTATTTAAGCCTTTAGAACGCAACCTTTCCAAAGTTATTCAGAGACTTTTTCTTGAAATTTCTGTTGCACTTTGGTTCAGTAGGTCACGGCTGTAAAAAGTGTTCTTTTAATATTTTCCAGGAAAGGCTTTCATGAACTTGAACCTCAATTTCTGGTGCTGGAGAAGCCAGCAGGCCAGGAAGAGATTTTGGCTGTAGCAAGTATTTAGAAACACACGTAATTTGTATTTTGTTTACTTTGGAACTTTCGTGCATCACTTTTTCTAAAATATACAGCAATTACTTCCAAAATGTATGAACTTTTGTTGGGAGTAATGGTAAGCTTCGAATGACTGAATATAAATTTCAGGTCTATCTTAGCCAACTAATTGTTGCATCAGAGGAATTGTACAATTTAGTCAGTATCCGAAACTAAAAGTGAATCAAACTACCGTGTTAAATATACACGACTGGGATTCATTTTGAGCCAATATTATACGGTTTTATCATACCGCTTTAACTTTACATTAACAAATGGACTTCAAAAAGCTACTTACGTTTTTCAAACAGCGACATTTAAAATAAATTAATTCAGGTCACTGGCATCACAGCCCTCGCTATAGCTGCTTCTGACTCAGGTGTGTCGATATTCAAGTTAAAATGTAGGGCAAAGAAAGTTGCACCGAGAGGAGGCCTATATTAGAATTAATTTTCCTGTATGTAACAAAAGACCAGACGTTTCGAGTCGCTAGACTCATCAGTGATATCTGTAACGAAAATACATAGTTTAGTACACATTTCTGAAAAAGTTTAGAATAGGGAATATGCAAGAAAGGCAAAACATAAGTAAAAAGTTGATATAAAATGCATTGGTGAATGAGCAGCTTTAATCGAAATGCACTATTAGTATCGTTAAGTTTTCGTTTGAAAATGAATAATGGCTCTGAAGCGTGCAAGCTGTAAAAATCGGAGCTAGAATTCAAAAAGCAAAAAACTTTCAGATTAAAAAATGATCTACAGTTCTACAGTTTTCAATATGACTCCTAATTGCTGACTGAGGGGGTTCACTAAAAAGTTTTTGAATTCCATGACTAAGGCCCGAGTGCTCAGAAATTCTTATGGAAAGAGCCGTGCTGCCTACGCATTCAGATGTACACAGTGCACAACTAAACAGGAAAACAACATCATAACACATGGGACGCTGGTCCATGAAGTAAAAAAGTAAACCTATTGTAAATCCGTTGACAGTTTGGAATTTTCAGTGAGTGAAATATTTTTCTAAAAGCTTCTGTAAATTAATGCGTCCTTTTTGCGATTGTGAATCAAAATGGGGAGAATTAAAGTATAATTTATGAGGACTTAAAATATCTGTTTGAACCTGCAGATGGTACCCCTGGTCTTGGAATTTTTTAACAGAGTAAAAAATAGTCGTAGGGAACCTGTTAACAGTAGGAAAAACTTCTTTGAAATGAAAATTTGCCATGCAAGAAGGCGTACGTAAAAAAAACGTTTTACGCTTCATTGACTAATGTTCTTTTCTATTTCGGAAATAAGAAGACAGAAGCTAAAAAGTTAATTCCTAATTCAATAAAATTGCCTTTTCTATTTACAGAAGAACAATATTTATTATTGACGAATAGACTTAGTAGAAGTTATTAAGAAGGCTGTGAGAAAGATCTTTTCATAAAATTTTAATAAAATCCAGAGCTTTCTAGCGTGGACATCACTCATTTTCATTAGAAATTAAATTTGCATTAAATTTGTGTTTTGTTTTTTTAGAATTTTTTCTACTGAAGATGAGCGATGTTTACGCTCGAAAACTCTAGACTTTATTAAAAATTTTATAGGAACAAGATCTTTATCGCAGCCTTCTTAATTACTTTCATAATTTATGGACGATGTTCATTAGAATTGATTCTAGATAAGACGATATTTTTTATTATGACTGGCATATCAGGTGCTCTGGATCGAAGTAATGAGTTATTGGTTACAAAATGTGATTGATATCAATGAAAACAAACTCTGGGCCGCCAGACTACAGCACTAAGACCAGGAACACTTCATTGTGGAAAATGCAGTAAAAAAAACACTGCACTCAGGATGGGCTTCTCTACACAAAAAATAACAATAATTATCAATAATGATATTTCCGCCAATGCACTGGTGGTAAATTTTTACCTACCCAACATATTTATTGAAGTGCACAATGACTTCTCGTCGTCGTTTATTCTTTATCTCTCGCTCTTCCTCTCCAGTGTGCGCAGGCTGCAAGTTTCTGCAGCTCTCGATTCTTAATAAGGGCATTCAATTAAAAAAACGCTCGCTTGTACACATGTGCGTAGACATTCGTGCTCAGAAAAAAATTGAATGACAATGCGGCCGAATTCCAGAGTCTAGGAGACGAGTTCTCTACAGCGTCTCGCGAGGTCTCGCGGCCTCGGTTCTCGACAGCGCAGCCGACCCCACGCTCGCTCGAGACTTCACGCTCGCTCGAGACTCCACGCTCGCTCGAGACCCCACGCTCGCTCGAGACCCCACGCTCGCTCGAGACTCCTCGCTCGCTCGAGACCCCACGCTCGCTCGAGACTCCACGCTCGCTCGAGCGTAGCTGTACATCACGGCACTCGTCCCGACCAATAGAAGCCGTAATTTAAAATGACCATAAGTGTCCAGGAATATCGTCTGTAATTTTAAAGCGTTGTTACTCCAGTGGTAATAAATTGTTTGAAAATGTTTGACTGAACAGCGATTGCGTTCAGCGATCAGAGTAGAGAATTACGTTCTCAGCTCGAAGGAGCTCGAAAATTTAAAGTGAAATGAAATTTAAAATTTTCAGCTTATGAGTTACAATTAACAAGCACTTCAGCGACAGACAATGCTGAAGCCAAAGAAATCAAAGCCAATTACTCTAAATGAGGTTCCTGAGTGGTCTCTTGCTTGAAGGTCTTGCTCCACTCAATTACTTTCAGAGCATACCATCGCCATTAACATAAAAAACAACTTAACAGGTTAAAACTCACAAAGTATAATTAAATCCATTTACCAAATCTCCATTGGACCTGCCCGCGTCTTTTGCATCCCTTGAAGAGCTCAAGCACAACTCAGCAGGCTGATGCTCTCGATACAGTTGATTTTAAGCCTTGCCGCCCTCATAAACATTATCATAAAATTGAGGGTTTTCAACGTCTGGTAGCTCAGAGAAAGTGCAGCAAAAATTCGTAGCTTGCTAGTTTATACGCGCTTGGCTGCAGCCCAGACGACTGAGCCATTACTTCAATAAAATTGGCGGTTTTAGGAAACGCCAACTTCCGTCAATTGCGTTCAAGCTGAACGCTAATTGTAACTTCTAATGGTGTGAATTGGGGGAAGTTAAAACTCGGTGGCTAATTTGATCTTCGACGTGGCTAAGCGTTTATTGCTGGCTGCGGATGACGATGTGGTGCATTTAAACGCTTATCGCGGTATGGGAACGGTGATTTGGCACATTTAAACTTCTAGTTGAGCAGT
Source organism: Orchestia grillus (assembly GCA_014899125.1). Taxonomy (NCBI): domain Eukaryota; kingdom Metazoa; phylum Arthropoda; class Malacostraca; order Amphipoda; family Talitridae; genus Orchestia; species Orchestia grillus. Next base: position 15,176 of record VOMN01008289.1, read on the forward strand.
TCAAAGAGGGGTTGAAGCTCGACGGTGTTGGCATGCTTGAAAGTTGGTAAATCTAACTATAATGATTTTGCACTGATTTTCGGTCACGAGTCTGTATCCAGATAACTTATAACAAGTAAATGAGCATAGGACCAATGACACGTCTTGTAGAAACCTCATAAGTGAGAACTGGTTGGAATTTCATTAATGAGATGCCGAGTTGCGTTCGGTGTGCCAGGATAGATTAAGTTCATAAAAAGTTGCCAGCGAGAAAGTGAGTCGAGTTGCAGGCCCGCCGCCCTTTGTGCTCGCTGCTACTGCTGGGGGGCTGCGTCTAGCGTGCGGACTGCGCCTGGTCCCAGTCTAAACGTTTTCACCACCGTATCAATAATTTTATAAACAAATGATGAAAATACTTGGGTGAGGAAAACTAGATATGTGCTTTCAATTGGCACCCCGTGAAAATGTTTTACCTGAATGTCGTGAGCAGGGAAACTGCAGGGAGTCAACTCTACGAATTTTGAAAGTAGAAATGGTTTTCGAAATTTAGTGAACACTTGTCACATGTGTTGGCTGCTCCTAACAAGGGGCTTAAAAGTTTGGATGAATAATTATTACTGGGTGTTCGATGGTGTGACTTTAGGCGCAGTGCTGAGCGCTCGAGTGGTGATCCACGGGAGTCGCGATCGTTATTTTTGCTTAGAAAAAGTACGTAGCATGGCGATACTGAGGAGCATGGCGATACTGAGGAGCATGGCGATACTGAGGAGCATGGCGATACCAGGTAACATGACGATACCATGTAGCATGGAACCGTGTCTGAGGTGTCTTTGAAGAACTCAGAATTAAGGTGCTTATTACTGGAATGGTTGTGCCTTCTCTGCAGGTGCGCATTGCCGTTATAGTACCGGCAAATATCTCTCGCTATTTTGGGTAGTAAATTTATTGCTATGTTGGTTGCTATGAAAGCAATATGTACGCAAGATGTGGGGGGAGCAAATACTTTTTTAAGGACAAAACTTCAAGTCAGAACGATGTAAAGAATAATTTTAGAATCACTATCGCACTTCACAGCACCACGACTGTGTAAAGGCTTCTGCCAATCTTTCAGTCACTAAGATCAAGATGACGAAATCTAAAATACTAGCATTCATACTGAAGAGTAGACTATTACATTCCAACTTGAGGTTGTAAAAATTAGAAGAATAATTTTCTACCTTGTGTTACACGCAATTTGTCAATCAAACTTTGTTAGAGTACATGAACTGCCTGTGCTTCTACCCATTTTAAATTAGAGCTTCATACGCTCTCATGGTCCGCTAGTGACGCAGACGCTCGACTGACGCCGCCTGAAGCTCTGAGACTCGGTTAAAGAAAACCCGAACGCACTGAGGGATGCAGCAGGAAAAAGAGGTGTTCCTGAACACCTAGGCAGGGAAACGTGTTGAAGTTAATCCATTTATGAAGTCATCTGTCAATCGCCATCCGCCATTGCCAATCGTCACTGAAATCTTTAACTTTTGGGCCTCATTGTGTGATGAGACAAGAATTATGCCGTCCGATGAGCTCATTGTAGACTTATGATTACATTTAAAATAAGATGTTATGGAAATGATCAATATTACAAAGGTTAGCGGACACACTATCATTCTCGGGGGACTGTTTTCATCTGTACGGCACCGACGAACTTCGCATCCATGTAGATCTTCTACTGAATTTTCGAAGATAACCTTTTTTCGTTTGCCAGAGACCTGACGTTGCCAGAAGATGGAGCTCTTGCAAGACAATGGCGGCAAACACGCAGTTCGAGGGCCAACGTTGTGGTTGCTGGGTACGAAAGTAAAGGTCATGGAGTAGCTGTCAGGTCACCACAGCTGTGTAATAGACCTGAGGGGGAACTTTGGGTGAAATTTTTGCCAAGTAACTCTAAAAGGATGCTCGAAAAATGGGATTAGTTTGGCTTGCACGCTGTACGTACAAATGTTTTATGCGAGTGCTCAAAATGGATTAGCTCTTTAATATACGATTGAACGCAAAGTTCAATTTTCATCAGAGCGTCGTATGACCGCAGTATAATTTGCTTAAATTATTAAGAGTGACCTTTATTTTCAGAATAATTACAAAATTATTAACTCGCGTCTCTTGACATCTTTTAACATGTTGACGAGATATTCTACTTACCCTGAAGATATTTCCTTAAAAAAAGTAAATTTTCGTACTTCAATTCACTATTTCACTTGCGCTGAATATATTGTTTCTGCCACTGGTTCTATGTACGAGTATTATTGACCAATGTGCTTAAAATGAGACCTGAAGGCGTTCATTGACACCTCCTTTGCCAATTTCGCCGTCGCGCGTCCGACTTCAGAAGACGCTTGTTCTTGAACTAAAATCTGACCCAAAAGAAGGCACGTATACCTGCCGCGCAGCTCTGAGTGCAACGCCTGAACTAAAAACACAAGTTGTACGCCGAATGTCGCACTCAGTTCTACTGTCGCCCCTAGCCCTGATGTCCCCAGTGAACTGTGTGGATATCGTCTCTCTTTTTAGAATGTTTAAGTTACCCGAGCTTGTCACCATTACCATAATCGTCTGTCGTCAGTACGACTCCTGATCTTTAGCGAGCCATTATTTCGGTATGTGCACTGTGTCTGCTGTAGCGGGTCTTACGGTGTCTCATTACCGACAAATGGTCCCATTTTTGTCAACGCATGTTGGTTGAATGACTTGATTTCTATGTAGTGTATCTTTTAGCGCGTGTGTTGGAGTGAGAAACGCTCGGTATTCATTTTTTGAGGCTAATATGGAAATAATCGCTCTTTGTTTTCTACGATCCAAGCCGACAAAAACAGCTGATGCTTCAAAATATACCTCATGAAAATAGTGTCACTGTAATTAGAATTGTTCGTAGACAAAGTATTTCTGATAAAAATATTTTCTTTTATTCGTTGTTGGAGTACGAGCGCTTGATGGCTTTAAAAAGCATTGCATTCTGAATTTGTTGTTCTTATAATTGTATATTCTGTTCTTTTTATATTCTTTTTAGATGATTATCCCTGACATGTTGGAACTGTAGCATTTATTGTAGTATCTTCACGTTGATGAAATCCGAGGATCTCGGTCGTTTGTTAGACCAGATGAACATCTGCTCGTTCTGTGTGGTCGAATTCAAAATACTAATTCGTACTGATAAGCCTTCAAAATTAAAAATGCAATGCTATTGAGAGTTGCAGGAGTGGGTTTCCACGGAAGCTTTCATTGTTGCCAGCGGATGTCTGGAAAAAGTTCTACAATTCTTCGAACAGGGGGTCAATTTACGCGCAAATTTTGTGCGCACAATGTATTCCGGAAACAACGCTTTCCGCTTTGAAATTTACTATCGCATCTGCAGATACGTGTAAAATTTTGGTGTTAGTGAGGCAGAAAAATAAGTACATTTGATCTACTATCCAACAATAAATTAAGATTTGACCAACAAAATCGGCGACCTTGACAAAGCGTGGCAACCTCCCTGAAAAAACGATAGTTTTCATTCATCGGGCCAAATTTCGAGCCTTTTTACCATTTGCACCATGTGGCTGCTTGAACGCTGGCTGCTCGAACGAAGCACGAGAGAGTATCGCAGGGAGTAAACTAGGCCGGAAAATGGCAGGATGCGCAGCCGTATTTTGGTCGTGCGCTTGTTTTACTGGCCTCGGCAATTGCAGCTCTGATGAGCACTACCTCTTGGGCCACGCTGCCCCTCGAGCTCTGATTTTAATGAACACCAATTAGAGCTGTTTAGGGCATTATCTGGCAAATTAGGGAGGAAGTGAAGTGAGCAATCACTGCCTTTGACCTTATAAATAGGGTCATTAGGCCGCTGTAACTTTTGCCCCTAACTGATTAATATTCCGACAAGTAAATCTCCTTATTTTTATAGAATGCAGAGGTCTCCTCTCCAAAGGTCCCGGAAAAATGGAACTTCTGGAGTAAAGGGAATTTTTTCAACCGAAGTTGTCAGTTTTCATCCGATTTATTTCATTATAATTTTACGTTGGAAATTGAAAGTAAAATCATTTTTTCTTTAAAATTAGGCAGTTGTATAATCGTAGCTCTGAGGTCAGCACTCCAATGAGGGCTTAGTTTTCTGGGTTTGCGATATAGTTACAGGTCGAATTTTATTATATTACAATTTTCCTTCAAAGACTAGCGGTGATGGTAAAATGTTGGTAGATTACGAAGCTTCAAGCGATGATTTTGTCATGATTTGGATTTATATCTGCCGCACACGAAGTTTATTCCCGATTCTGGGAAAATAATTACATGCAGAGAATGAATAAAGAGGACATTATAAGAGTAAGTCAATACTTTCTGGCACATCGATGTTGGAAAAATATTTACCTGCTGCTAAAAAACTGATTCACTCCCTATGAGAATTTAAAGCTACAGTAGCTAATTTAAATCATTGATTTGTTAGAAGCGTCTTATTTCCTTGGCTTTTCCACATTAATCTGTATACTAACTTCTAAGTACATGATCCATACTATCTGCGCTGATCAAATACTCGCTAGAAAGGGTTTTTCTTTGGTGTCGTTCGTGAAGCACCGCTTTAATGACTCAGATTCAAACCCACTTGACTTTTGACGTGAAGTTGCAGTCAATTAAAGCAACGGGAAGGTGCATTTTGCAAAGAGGAAGCTTCTCTTTTCGTTTCATTGTTTTCGTGCTTGAAGGGCGGGATGCTTACAAGAGGAAGACACTCGCAGCAAGAGCAATTCAGCAGTCCATTACATCGCTCAGCACTCCATTGAATCGCTCTTGTTGAACTCGCCTTGTTATTTGAAGACTGCCGGTGGGGCCACGGCCCATAGGCAGTTTTGAATTTAATTTGAAGTACCTGGAAATGATCCTGGAGCTCCCCTTGATGTCTTATTGCCGTCATTTAAATTTGTTAAATGATTATTAAATGGAAGGCTCAAGAAGCTAGCCTTGGCAAGTCGTGATTGAAAATGCAAATTGATGCTATCATAAGCGTTGTTTTGAGATAAGTGCATTTCTCGCATGAGCGTTGAGCAAAGATGCTTCTTACAGTGCGTGTTCGTTGAGCAGTTCGTTGATTAATTATCCAACCCAACCGAGAAAATTTTACATGTTGCTATGTAAAGCAATTCGGCCTCTCAAATACCCGTGCATGAATCTTTCACTTCTTTTTTTGGTGTTGCAGCTCTCAGAATTACTTTGAATTTCGCGAAAGTGAATTCTTAATTGGATGAGATCCATCTGAACTTGTTGCGGTGGCGATGGGGTGAACTTGTGTGTCACCATTATAATGTCATTACTTTTCCTTAGAGAAACGGATTATCCTCTCTGCATGAGTTCAAAATGTCTTTTACTGTACGAATAAATGCAATAGCTTACCTAATTCTCACAGCGCGACAAAGTTCACTGTAGATTGTATATGTAATGCTGAAAATATCACAGTTTTTTTTCGAGTAGTTCATTAACATTCAGCAACTTCTGGGAATTCATTAAACTACAAACAGGTTCCTCAAACCCGCCGTACCGAATGCGAGCTTCATTTTGGACGGCCTAATAAAACGTTGTAAAACCATTGAATTTCAAACCGATGCGTCCGAGTGATGTATGGAGGTTGTGCTACCCTTTGAACCGCTCCCTTTAGACTATGCTACAAAGCGGCTTTCCTTTAAGATAGCGATAAATCTGTCGAACTGCAGCCAGCTCTCATCTGGCATTTTGAGTCCAATTACACTCCAGTGCGTCTGCTCCGGTCGGCCTCCCACCCAAGACTCTCGACAGGAGGCATTCGAATGAGCTCCAGGATAGCTGTATTCCAGCCAGGGCGACCTCTCCGCTTGCGGCTTCTCCGAAGCATTTTTTAATTAAGCTAAAATTCACCTAGAGACACGAAGCTTGAACGAGGATGGCTTGATTATTTTGTCGACATTTTGTACATGAACATGAGCGCTCGCTGAAGGTATCATTGAGCACATGCGTTGCATTTTTGCACGTGGTGCAAGAGCGATGCCTTTAGGAGCATGCGCGGTTCAGCACCTCCCAGCGGGAGGTGCGATAAATCTCAGACCTTGCTGCACAAATCTTGCACAGTTGACTCTTGCAACCGTGCCCACGCGACCGCTGCTGCGCATTATTTATTTCTGCTTGATTGTATTCCAAGCGCCTCTTGAGGAGTCTTTAGAACTTGTTCCTAGTGATTCAGTGCAATTTGATGAGATCTTACGAGATGTTGTTCGATGAGCTATGAAATTATCGCATGGCTTCCTTCTGCCCCTCCACCGAGCGCCACGGTAAACTATATGATGGCGTTCAGGTCGGACGTGCGAGTGATGGTCCCCTGATTCAGCCCTAGAGTCGCTCCATTTTGATAACAGGCGTCAAGTTTAAAAGTACCTCTGTACATTCAGTGCTCGTTTATGCTTTACCAATTTGAAAAAAGTGTTTTCTCAATTACTCTAAAGCTTAAGGACGTGTTCTCTGAAAATGCAATTGCTCAAAAGTCGATACTTTTTTATTTGACTCCAATGTGCTTAAGGGTTTCTAGCTTTGGTAAATTTGGAACGCACGCGGAGAAATCCAAAGAGATGCATGTTTATTTATCTTATTCACCATGGGTTTTTTACATGAGTTTATAAATTGCCAAACTTTTTTTTATTAAAGCCCCCCACCTGCAGCCAAATCGTTAAAAACAAATTTTTATTTCTTTAAAAAATAAAAATCAAACATTTTATTGCAGAAATTAAAAACAAGGATGCCAAACTACTTCAGAAGTACCCATTGAATTTTCAGAGCTAATTTGCAAAAGCCTCTGGAAAAACCTTTGATGGTATTATAGCAAAGTGAAAATTTTGTATGTCGCTGTATTACTCAATGAATGTGTGAGGGAAATATTCTATATTTGCAAACTTAAATAGTTACTTGGTGAAATGCTAAGTTTTCGAGCGCTATTCCAGCAGTGAATGTGTACAATTCAACCACCTCATCGATTATGTCTGTACCTGCGGACCAAGGGAGAAGTTCGGCATCAGTTAAAGCTTGAAATACATTACTCAGTTCTCAAAAGATAGTGGGTGCTCAGAAAAAGCTTAATGACCTTAAAACGCTCACGAATGGCAAGGGAAGCTGTAAGAGGAAGTATTATTGGGTCATTAATCCGCCATGCAATCCACAAAGGAAAACTTCATACTTTCATTTATTCTTTTACAATTGACCTAGCTCTCAAACGCCCGAATCGACAATTCGCCTCATCTGTGCTAAAGGTTTTCTCCCTAGAACAACAAAAATGACGGAGAGGTGAAGCTCGGCAATTAGCAGGTCATGCAGACAGCGGCGCTGGGGCCACTCAGCGTCTGCTGCAGAGCTCGCGGCGGGCCAGGTGGGGGCTGGGAGCTTCAACACGTTTTAACAAACGGAATTTAAACAGCCATCTCTTCCGCAATTATTGTATTTACCGGTGAACATTTCTCCTTTTCCTTTTTTTAATATTTTTGAGTTTTCGGTTAAGTATGATGAGTAATTCATAAATCAAATCAATATGATTTTAATAAACGTAAAAATTCTGAACTCATTAGAAATTTTGCTTTACACTCGCGCGCAATTTTACTCTCCATGAAAGTGTCAAAACTGGGCAATAAAATTGGAAGCAAAGGACCTGCTTTAGATCAAATTTTAATCGTTAGTCGCAAATGCCATCTTCGGGGGACTTGAGTCACAGGCCTGTGTTCCGTTCTTAGGCCGGCGCAGATAGAGATACGAGGACGGTGATTGCATGAAAATGGTATGAACTTACAATTCTTCTAAGAAATCGACGATTTACGGGATGGAGTCACTAGAATTACTTTTAGGCAGAAAGCCGAGAATAAAAATAAATAAACAGGTTTCTCGCTAAACATGCCGCGCTTAGTTCGTTACCAATTGAGGCAAAGTAGTTGTATTCTCCTTTATACTAGTCAACATCACCATAAAATTCTCAAAATAATCTATAAAATTTGCTATGTGTTTGATCCGATTGAGATATCTGGTGACTTTGTAGCACAACATATTTTTTCTCGCTTTTGAAACGATGAAAATTCAGTCTGTACTCGCCCCTTAACCCAACGCCGCCAGTCCCACAGTGAGAAACTCCTGGAATATTTTTTTCGAAAAACTAAGAGTAATTCAATGGAGTTGGTTGACCTGAGCGAATGTTCGCATTGGATTTTTGTTGTAGTTTAGTCATTTGTGAAAGATGGCCAATTTGAATGAAGCTCTGTAACCACTCTTGAAAACATTCCTTGATTTTTTCAGCAATAGTTGTTAGGCTTCAAGTTTTGATGGTATTGTTTGTGTTCTTTAATTATACGTAATTTTAAGTTATAACGCCTGACCTGTTTCTATGCATGTCGGAAGATTTTGATCATGATCATCATGCAGTTGCTTATGATCAGCGCAATTCTGCTTTCCCTAAGAGAATCATGGTGTTACTTTTACCATTGCAATAAACTTTCCACAATAAGGTAAGATTTCATTGAATCGACTTACACTTCACAGCCGTCGGTTGAAATCGTCGGCATCTCTTCTCTGACGCTGTGACGCCAGAGCTCGTGTGGGGTGAACCAATTGAAATATGAGAGCCCTTCCGGAAAAAATATTGACTCGCCTGATTAACTCAGAATTTCCTTAACTTATGTTTTTCTTATCAATTGTAAAGTGCGAAGTCGATAGGAACTTCGTAAAAAAACCAGCAGCGTTTGCAGGGCTTAGAAACAAGTACTCGCGACCGATCATGACAAACAGCACGCGACAGCAACGTCGAGACGAGATGTGGTCATCTTTGCTCGACAAAATGCGATTATAATTTGAAGAGCGCTACTACCAGGGACCATGTATGTTCTACCATTGTGGTCCGGCCATGTATCACAATCGCTGCAGTTTCGCGCGCTTCTAAGATAATTCTTGAAATTCTGTCCTTGCCTCGGTAGAGCAAGATGGATTTCACAAAAAAGGTTTCTTGGAACAGCTTTTGTTTGTTCATTTTTTATAAAGAAATTCCTTTTTGATAATATATAAGACCCGTCTTTAACCCCTTTGCAAAAAAATCTACAGTTTCTTTGTTGAAAAATGACTTCGGGAAGGGCAATAGATCTTAATTTGTTGGTTTAAATGACTTTATTGTACATTTGTATAATTTCAATAACTTCGAGTTCATCTCTTCTTTTTCGGTTATATTTCTTTTCAACAAAAGCTGAATTCTCGTCGTCTGCATTCATTTATAAGCAATTAGTGTCATTGTAGCCTCATTTATGCGAGCAAAGTAAAATTCAGTTATCTTGTATGCAAAAACAGCTTAAATAAATCTTACGAAAGGGCGCATGAAATGCAGCTATTTCTCGAGAACCGTTTTCTTCCTCGTCAGAGTTACAGAAAAAATCCCTTCCTTCCTCTCGTTTTCTGTGAAATATCAACAGATGGCGGGCATAAAATTTTCGTCCGTATTCCAGCTTCGATTAATCCCACACCTCCTACAGAGCTCGCGGCGGAGCACAGCTGCTGGAGGAGTTTGAGTAGCATTAGCAGTAGCCTCGCCTCGTCGCTCAAACCCCGGATGTTATAGTATTTCATTTTATTGGCCTGTTGCCAACCTTAATTTGATTATCATAGCTGCTTGGCTATCACTTTTCCACTCAAGTCGACCTATGTCGGGGGTCGGAAATGCCACGCCCGGAATTGAGATATCCTCACGCATTCCTCCTTCACCCCAGAACTGTACCTGCGAGACGAGTGCGTGACTAAGGGCACCAGTTTCAGGAACATGAAGAGGTTTCCGAGTATTCCGCAACTCATTTGGCCAATATTTCACCCCAAACCGTCAAGTCTGAAAGCCTGTCCTAGCATGCAACCACTCACTTGAATCTGGAAGTCTTGACTACAACTACTTGAGTCTGAACGTACACTGGAGTCTACAATAAGTCAGACTCGGTATGTCTGACTTTAGAGTGGAGTCTACTGGGTTCTTCGTTTTTCTTCTGAATTACGATAGTGTATTTTTTAATGAAATGATACTTTGTAACGAAAGTGTACCTCGGCTATAAAATAACGTTCGGGACTTTTTATCTTTCGTGCCTACTTTGTTTCCTTTAATTTCACACCATACTCGCTATCTCTTATTTGCTCTTTCTTTCTCTTCATTCTTAGCCTACTCTTTCTATGCGCAGTGGATCCTGTGTGGGAACACACTTTGTACATAGATTCCCCGTTCTCAATAGTCCACACTAAATGGTGCTGCCTCCTCGCTCGCTTTGGATCATATTTGGTGCGGATGGGGAACTTTAAATTAACTAGTTATGTAGCCAAAGTGCGTCTCAGTTTCCTCGCTTCCGGAATTCTGTTGTTACAATAGAAATGAGAGATCGTCACACTGGTACGACCTTGGTCTCCATCAACGATAAATCTTTAAGCTGATCTGTCATCGAATCATGATCTCGACACTCGCGGGGCCCGTTTAGTGGGCGCACTGTGGTGCACACACTCAGTCACTACAGTAGTCGCAAACATAGATGAAAGCATGGTGAGAAATGTACCACAAACTAGGCCCAAAACTGTGCTCCTGTTACGTGAGACATTTCTTATGGTTCTTCCATAATTTTCTCAATATAGTCATATGTTGATGGTTATAACGTTTTATTACTGCTATGAATCATGAACATCACATTGAAGAGAATTTCGAAGGATATATACGGACAGTTTAATTCGCGAGGGTGACAATAGAAAAATTTCCTTAATATCGTTCTTGAATCTACATAGAAGACCTTCAACACAAGCTGATCTTCTGGGAACGAGTGCAGGGCCACTCGTTCTGTCAGCCGCTCAACATCTCCTTAAATCTTTCCGCGGAACTGCAAACAAAGGAAAGATATTCACAGCTTACAGATTCAGCCTCATATGACTGCTGCAGCGACTTTCATTCATTTTGCAGCAAATCTCGTCCCTCTCTTGCATGCCACGCTGGGGCACACAACGCGTAAGGCTTGCATGGATCTCTTCGAAGATATAGAATTAACTTGCGATTAAGTCCCGTTCCAGCGCCCGATATTGTTTTATACGATGCACTCTGATGTGAAAATCTTTATTGGGATGAGCTCGTAAACTTCCCTAAATGTTTTATTCATGCGCCAGCTTCACCATCAGAGTAGGAAACAAATATTTTCATGTGAGCTCTTAAACTTCCCTAAATGTTTTATTCATGTGCCAGCTTCACCATCAGAGTAGGAAACAAATATTTTCATGATATGCTAAAGTGTTGACATGCTCCACTCTTATTAGAGCTGTGGATCATCTTTTCCGGAATACGATCAGAGGAAAATCTTGAGAACAAATATTTGCATGGCTTTTCAAATAGTCGAGGCCTCATGAAATTCCGAATGTCTGAACATGCTTCAGTGGGCATCACAAAAAAAAAACACGACCAGAAGAAATATGAGCTGCCAAACATCGGGGACGCCGGCTTTACGGTTGACGCCTTTACGAGGACTTGGTTTGGCCAGAAGGTAAACTTTGCCGTGGCATCTTCCTCTCAACAAACAAGAGGACCGAAATAGACCCACTAGTAATGCAGCCGCCACCGCCACTACCTACATACATATGTACATACATTGCTGGCGACAGAAGCTGCATGGCACTCTGCTTTCTGTTCTTGCCCACGCATCTGGGGTGCCGGGGGGCGACAATAGGTTGTTCAGATTATTTGCACTTGGAGGGGGACTGTTTTATTCGGACCTGCTAGCCTTCACAGGCGATGTGATTCCTTTGGGAGCTGTCTAGTCGAGTTTCGTGTTGAGTTTTTCAGGTTAAAAATATCTTTTTATTGCAGAACTGTGTCAGGGTATTTACCAGTGGTGTGTATTGACTTAGTGCGCATTTGGTGGTGTTCATTTGGTGGTGTTCATTTGGTGGTGTTCATTTGGTGGTGTTCATTTGGTGGTGTTCATTTGGTGGTGTTCATTTGGTGGTGTTCATTTGGTGGTGTTCATTTGGTGGTGTTCATTTGGTGGTGTTCATTTGGTGGTGTTCATTTGGTGGTGTTCATTTGGTGGTGTTCATTTGGTGGTGTTCATTTGGTGGTGTTCATTTGGTGGTGTTCATTTGGTGGTGTTCATTTGGTGGTGTTCATTTGGTGGTGTTCATTTGGTGGTGTTCATTTGGTGGTGTTCATTTGGTGGTGTTCATTTGGTGGTGTTCATTTGGTGGTGTTCATTTGGTGGTGTTCATTTGGTGGTGTTCATTTGGTGGTGTTCATTTGGTGGTGTTCATTTGGTGGTGTTCATTTGGTGGTGTTCATTTGGTGGTGTTCATTTGGTGGTGTTCATTTGGTGGTGTTCATTTGGTGGTGTTCACTTGGTGGTGTTCACTTGGTGGTGTTCATTTGGGTGTTCATTATCCTGACCTGGAATTTCAGATGAGAATCGCGCGCTTACGTCAACCCATGAAATTCTACATAATTTATCTTTATTTGGAGGCAAATTGGACGAACTCGTAATCGTTGAGGGACCATGCTGCCCATGAGGGACCATGCTGCCCATGAGGGACCATGCTGCCCATGAGGGACCATGCTGCCCATGAGGGACCATGCAGCCCATGAGGGACCATGCTGCCCATGAGGGTGCTACTCGGATATTTATATTTTGAGCAACTTGTTCTCAAATTGACCCAAGTAAAATACCCTCTGCACTGACCTACAGAGCGCGCTCAAAATGGTCACTCTCAATATTACGCCTCGTCTCCATGGCACTGCTGCTTACAGGCGCAGTTAGCAGTATCTAAGTGACTCCAAATGGGCAGTAATCTGTTTTCCTCCAAAGTTTCTGCAGTGAGTGACAGAAAAGAAACATACACATACATATCAACAGATTTCATGTCATGCTCAATGATTTACGTGCTGCTGGTCGCAGGACACCACGCGCTCGCCACCTTATTTTGCTACTGGAGTCTTACTACTGGAGTGTTACTGGCAGCGTGCTCTGCAAGCGTGTGGAATATTTATGTACTCCTTTACACGCTCTGCAGGGTTTTTATTAAGTTTGCCTGCATATACGTTGGTGGTCGAAGTCAGCGTTGTTTCTTCACCTTGTTTCTGAGCGCTGACGAGAAAGATGATTCTCAATTCTGCTCAACCATCTCATAAAAATTTTAATTGATGTTAAATAGTTATAGAGGGACGATTGTAGCCCATAAATGCATCACGTTTGTTTTATTCTAAATTTTGCCTGCTCTATGGGATTCTACTGTCAGTGGATCGTTTGTGTCGAAAATAAAATTTGTCGGAGAAATAATATTCAGTTGCGGAAATTAACGCCGTTCCAAATACGGGACTCTCGGAAGTCATGGCGCGCCCTAAACTGAATAAGTTTCTTTCATGTCATTTTTATATTTCCTGTGTAAGTTAATTGTGTGTAAATTTTAAGCATGGTGTGATGAATGAAACATCTATTCCCATTACTTCTACAACCCTCGCTCTAATTCAGTATTCCCTCTCTCTAATTCATTATTACTACAACGTGTTCACAAAAATTTACCTTATGCATTAACGGCTTGAAAGTCAACACATGTACAGAGACTTTCATATGTTGTAGTCTTTCAAGATACATACACACACTCATGCTCTTTTATAATTTGAAAAGAAGTTTTTTCTAGATGTGGTGAAGTCGGAATAATCTCGGAACAATCGTAATTGCAAAGGGTCGAAGGTTGGTTGTTGTCGGACGAGAACTTGCCTGACCCAGGGATCAGCGTGCGCCTGATATACTCTTCACATAAACATCTCACAACGCGAGTGTGGGCTCCTCTCTGACGGCTATTTACTTCAGTACCTCCGTGCCCCCACAACACAGCTGGGCGGTCACGTGAACGCTCGCAACTCGCAATTTGCTGACGACTTGCGAGCATGCGTAGCACGAGCACGAAAGTTGGCAGTTTTCATCATATGCTCACAAAAGCAAACGGTGCTCGAGTACCTGCTGGGTGAGAAATGTGTACGTGTTTTTGTCCGTTTTTCGTTAGTGTTTTCGGGAGAATTATTGCTTTTCCCATTTGCGTAGAAATATTTAGATTTTATATTGTATTGCGCGAAACATACCTTTAGGTGCAGCAGGATAGATTAACAATTTAGGTTCAGCTAGTTTTATTTAGAAATTTAATGAATGTCAAATAGATCGAAATTGAATATGTTCTCCTGAGGATTCATTCTGTAATGATTTTAAATGAAACCTGCGAAAAGGAGTTCTGTCTTTGAGTACAACGATTGCTAAAGTCTGGAAGCGGTTTATTTCTGAATATACGCCATCCGTCTGAACGAGCTACCGTCACTTTACTAATTATCCCATACTAAAAAGAATGCAATGTATTTTCGGTTTAGTTTCCTCCATTCGACAGGAACATGGAAGTGACGATAAATTCTTCGTGCAGTGTATAAACTGGCGTACGTTTAGAACACCGTTGCTACCTTTGATACTTTTTTTACTGGATTCCATGACTGATTCCGAGGTTAAGTTTGATAATTCATTCAATTTTATAGCGTGTTTCTTACTCAAGGGAGTGGTTCTGCATTTTTCAATATCTTAGCGACTTGCATCGGTCGGGAGAGATCACCGACAAACTGCTACAATCACCGGAAGTATAACAACTATTCTGACTTAAATTTCAGGTAACGCTAAAGTTAGGCTTAAGGTACAGTGTTACAGTGTGTATCTGGGTTCAGTGGTGTGTAGTTTGGTAGTAAGACTCCAGTAGCAAAATAAAGTAAATAAATAGATGCTAAAGAAGTAATTGACCGCTCTAAAGTACCTGAACCAAGCTTACAGGGATGCTAAAACGTTGTCATAACCCCCATATGCTGAGAGAAATAACAGTATGTTTCATTTTGAAAAAATAAATGCTTAGAATTTTAACAACTCAATTCTTATAAATTTCATAGAAAATAGACGTTCAAATCTTTCTTTGAATGGTTCCGCTGGAACATGTTCTGGAATTTTCATGCCTGAAACTTGGGTACTCAGCAGAAAGTGCGAGCTCATTCGTCTAACGGAAATTGACTGCCACGAACGATTAGAGTTTAGAAAATCTGATAATTCACGAACTGTGGCTCATTCATTGGAGGAATATTTTACAAACCCTTTACGTAAACTTTTAATACAGTACTATGAATTAGCTCGTTATTGTGGAAAGTTCTGTTCTTCCTACGAATTACGCAACTGAAAACGACTGCTGTGGTCGAGAAAATAGTTGTTAGATCTTGAGTAAATTTAAGATATGGAATAATTGTGCGCCGACCATCGAAGAGAGACCAGGTGCGGGTCGAGGGCGGCAGTGCTCCACACTAATCGTGTTCTCGCTGAGGCCGTTAAGGAAAAAACTGCTGGACAGCTGCTACGTTGCGCGACTGTGCAGTTTTTTCAGGTCGTGCCATACTAGCGAGGGCCGCAGGTCATTTAGCTGTGGCCGGTGGGTGAATTTTTTTTCTTCAGCGACTGCCATTGATGAGTTAAATTTAACATATACAGTTCTACACTGTCGAAAGGTACTACTTCCCAGACATGTTTTTGATTCATGCCAGGAATTATTTTTTAATCCATTTTGAAATGAAAGGTTTGCCTTGAACGTTAGTTCACGGCAAACGAGACTCCTGATGAATCAATGGATAAAGTTGTTCACATCTTTTACAAATACCAAGACTGCTCATGGAGTTCGTTCGCTGCAAAACATTAGCTGTCGCTCGCATACAGGCGTGGTTATGCCTCCAGAATATCTATACGACTTACCTCTGTCACAATAGATCACACACGTACCGCCATCCCCTCGAGCAGCAATATTTCTAACCTCACGATTCGTGTTCAGCTTCCTGCGAGTCCAGGCATATCTGACGACATGTTCCTTTCCTATTAATATTAGGTCCGTGTCGTGGGTAGAAGTTTTTATGAGCGTAAATTGAGATACCTAGAAAATCTCTTCTAGCGCTAATTAGCTTACTCGTACTTTTGGCATTAACTCAGTAATCCTGCATTTAGTTGCCAGTTAGGCAACACAAACCTCGGTTGACGGAGACTATATTAGAGCTTTTGGTGGCCGCATTGTCCTTAACATCACTTCTCTGTGCCGCTCTCGTCATAGAGGTTCCATTCTAGAGTGAACATTATTCACGCTATAAAATTATCACGTTTAAAACGTCATACACCCTAAGGATATTGCAGAGTTTATGACCGGCCCGCTTCTTCATGAACTGAACGTGCGTCATTAATATTTACCGTTCTGGCTTTGAGCATCGCCGCATCAATGCGATCGTGTTCTTATTTAGATACTTGCCCATTTTGCAGCGTACATAACTTGTTTATGAACATTTTGTGAAGCGTGGAGTTACGTTATGGAAATACTCATTACATACGTTGAACCACAAATGAATTTTTTTTATTTTTTTACCTTACAAGGCGGTCTTCACGGGGACGTACCGGGCACATATGGTACAAGCCACACCGTGCCTCAGTTTCGTATCTCTATGGATAAATTTCGCCCGTAACTGAATTATTTTATAGTAATTGTAATGTCTTATTTCTATAAGTAATCATCTTTTCATAAAAATGAAGCCTCACCATGTTCACTTCATGTGCATACTGGCGAGGATGAGATATTGCTGCACTTGTACTTGATTTATTCGGGGACCGAATTGTAGGACAGAATGACTGCTGTAACCTGTTGTATAGGTTGGCTGTATTTATATTTGCAATATTTCTGGATTGAATTGTCGGACAGGGCGACTGTTGTAAGTTGTAACATTTTGCGTTTGTCTGCAGCGTTGCTGAACATCCGGACCGTGAGCAGCAGCTCTCCGCGCACTGTGGTCCAGAGCGCCTCCCTCGGCCTGTACCTCTGCATCGACAGCGGCGGCCGTCTTTATGCAACGGTACGTTGAGTGAACCTGCCTCGGGGTAGGTACGCTGGAGTGAATCTGGCTCGGGGTAGGTACGCTTAAGTGAATCTGGCTCGGGGTAGGTACATTGAAGTGAATCTGGCTTGGGGTAGGTACATTGAAGTGAATCTGGCTCGGGGTAGGTACATTGAAGTGAATCTGGCTCGGGGTAGGCACGTTGAACTAAATCTGCTTTCGATGGAATACGGTGGTTCCCAACTTTTCCAGCTCGTGACCAAGCTCAACACGTTTCCTACAGCGTTGCTATTTTTGTTGAGGTAGAATACGTCACCTCCCAGTCACGCTGCAGGAAACGTGTCAATATGCCAGGTTGAGCATGTTATCCTTTTCACGAAACATTGAAAATACTGATGCGCAAAATAGAGTAATATTTGAATATTACACATATTCATTTTGTTTGTTTCGTGCATTGTACACTTCAGATGGCAATTGTCAAAGATGTTGAGAACATTAGTGGGATGAATGGAGTGGAATGTTTGAAGCTAGCAGAAGAATTTTCAGCTTTATGGCTGGAAGTGATTTTCACAATACTTAACTTTTTTCTCTCTCACCCCCCCATGAGCCTCCATAAATATTTAAATCATCCTAGCGGGTACCCCAACCCGAGTTTGGGAACTAGTGCGGTCTAGGCGCTCTACCAAGCTTTCACCTGTGTACCAAGCAATGTTTTTACATTCGCTGTCCATCAACTGAAGAAGAAATTGATAAGATCTGTTACTGCCACTTAAGCATCCGCCGATTTTGGTGCAGGACCTTTAATGTAACTATGCTACTTATGAACTTATAATCCGTGGGATTTGAAGTGTCTTTGAGGATAGCTGGTGTAAATGCACCTCTATTTTTCTAACATACTGACACAATTTCAAATAATGTAAGCTAATAAGATTAAATAACATACATCTTCAATTGCAATATTATATAGAAGAAGCTCTTTATTTCATGGTGACTATAAACCTAATTAGAAAACTACAATTAGGAAAAACGTGCAGAGGCCGTCAAGTCTTGCATTAAAACAAAGAGGGACGGAAACGAGGTAGAAGCGTGACCGCTTCTACGGGGTGAGAGGCAAAGGATGAAAGTTTGTGCAATTGGATTTCAGAACTAGTGATTGAACTGAAGACTTCGGTCAGGGCGCGGCGTGAGGGGAAGGGCGGCGAGGCAAAAATTTTAGAAAAACTTGTATGAAAGCCCTGCAATTTCTAAATTTTGTAAAGGAATGACATTCATGGTACTACACACAGCTTTTTTATTTCATCCGAGTTGTCTATTTGCTGTATTTACTTTTCATTTTGAGATTACTGCTGAGTCTCCTCACCTATCTTCTGAGCTTACGTCTTGTCTGTCCAGTTCTCATGAGCTAACTTTCTACATTTTCAATATCTTCTCATTTGATGGACATGTATTTCATGGACTTTTAAGCTTGATGTAAAGACTTATTTTTGCATTAAAAAATTTGTGATCGGTTCCGTGAGAATTTGAGCAGCGTTTATGAGTGGCACCATGCGAAGCTTGAAACGTGATGTATTTCCAACAGCTTGCAATGCCATCTCATTTCTCATGGAATAAACTACAATTGTCAGGTTTTCTCACGAAGTTTCTTCAATTTATTATGCAAAAATGTTTTAAAAAGTGTAATTTTATTTGCGCATTGTAAAAAGTTACTGAAATCCTTTTTTCGCTAGCTATTGATGCATAATTTTGTCCTAGAATTCTTTATTGATTCAGAGAACAGTTGCAATTGATTTTTTCGGCATCTTTTACGAATGGTTTAATTAAGTTTAATTGTTCCTATCACCATACATTCAATGTACGTTATACTTTGATTCAAAACTTGAACTTAATTTTTAGTATCCTATCATATATGAAATATTGTATTTACAATAAAATGACTGAAACATATCTAAAAAACTGAAACACTTTTTTTTGCGATCCGAACTATATTGATGGATGAGTTTTCATCAAACTTTTTCCAAATTTATGACCCTACAGAGAAGCTACTCATCGTTTGACGAGATGAAATTTGAAAGTTTCGATTATTTCGTTGTTACGGATGAACGTTCCATTGCACATAAAAATACAAAATGATGCATTGATAATTATCAGCGGAAGCGATATCAGTTGAATACAGATGACGAATCAAAATTACATAACTTTGTACAGCAGGGATGGCTCACCAGCAATATTATGGCCATCCCGTGGGCGAGTGTACAACTTTTTATTCGATTTTTCTTGGATACTCTTCAACTTGTCCATAATACACTAAGTTGCACTAATCGTTTTTAATCTATAGCGAGTGTACTATGAATCACCGCTCTGAGGCAAAGAGTGGTGTTGCTAAACCAACATCACCTTGAAATTGTTTCTCATTAGTGAGAATTGTTGAAATGATTATAATGTTCAATAAAATAAATGATCAGAATGTAATGTCATTTAGAGATGAAATTTGATTTATTTTGCTAATTTTTTATTTAAAAGAGAATGATATAGCGACGCACAGCGTAAGAATTGAACTTAATTTTTTTTCAACCATGCATACACTGCATAAAATTCGATTACTCATGAACTCCTGCAAGTACAAATTTTTTGCCTGATTTTCTAGGCAAATCCTTTTCGAGATATGGTTAAATTATCAAATTCGGGGATCGCCATCATATGTAAAGCTAAGGGAAATTTTCGATATTCAAAGGCATTTCCGTTTATCTCAACGATTCTTAACCAAGCGAGTAAAATTAATTATAAACAATGGAATTGAATGAAAATGAATCAGTAGTTCTAAATTATTGTAAGCTGCTCTTCTTCGTCAGCTCTGGTTACAGAATTCTAACTACATTATTTTATGTCAAAGGAGTTGGTTTAAAGTTTTATTTCTTCACTCGCTACTGACAGCCGTGATTTCTGGGGAAAGTGATTCGATAAAAAAGTTGTGGAGCTGGAAAAATGAAGAGTTTTATGTTCTGTAAGAAACTCGATTAATTCTTCATTTTATACACTGGTGCTAATTTGTTTTTCTTTTACAGTGTAACTTCAATCGAGAGTGCGAATTTTTGTACAACTTCGAAGATACGAATTACAACACACTGCAGAGTTACATTTACAGAAGATTGTATATTTCTGTGTCCCAACATGGCACAATAAGGAGGTCTAAGCCTCACCAAGGTCCACTGGGCATGGACCAGTCATTCTTACCAATTTCCATACCAGAAACGAAAGCGCGTGAAGTACTGACTGCATTCTACGGGGAAAACCCTTCTGAACTCCAGCATTGCGCTCACTATCGCGGCTTCGTCCCTAGCAGTGCAGTTCAGCCACAAACCATCGCACCAACACCCCGAACACGTTCCAGAAAGAGAAACAAAGTAAATAGAGTTTCTAATTCAACCCACCGAGGTAGACATCGAAATCGTAATCCGGGTCAAAGAGGACGAGATGAGTACGATCTTAGAGGTCGTCCTCAGCCGACTGACCTCCCTCGAATAGATCCTGAGGGCAGTCGTCCCATTCGACCTAACCAACCATCAGGACAAGGTAGTCCTGCTTCTACTTCCGCTCCACGACAAGAAAGTCCTATTTTGAGTCCTGTCACTACATCCAGACCTAGCGTGGCCAACTCAACTTCTAGGTCAAGAAAGAAAAAGAAGTGTAGAACGCGCGAGTGTAGAAGAAAGCGGAGGAGAAAGAGGAAGGAAAAACTGAGAAAGGCTTATAGGAGATGTATGAGCTTAGACCCTGACAGAAGGCCTGCTTGTGTCAGAAAAGTACGTAGAAAATTATCGCGAAGAAATCATGGTAGAGAAAACAGAACGCGTCGGATTAAAACTTCGACCGAAGCTCCTAATACTACCGTAAAAGAGGGAATACTTAGCATAGACAAGACTACTGTAGCTCCTAGTCCTTCGACAACACACCCTTCGTTGAAGAATGAAATTGTATCGTACCACCAAAGTAATGATGTATTTCAGCCAAACAGTTATGACATGTCTTTCAAAGACCGTAGCGAAGGACGGTCGACGGTTTCAAGAAACGATCGTTGGCCCTTTCATCGGACGCCCTCGTGGTCCCCTGCTCAGCCCAGGGCTGCCTCAGTTGGAGAGAGGAGAATCCACACCCCTCGGAGGAGACCCAACGGCCCCACTCGAGACTTCGCTGGACCAAAAGCACAGCAGTACGAAAACAAATCCGAGCGATACAGACGACTACGAGGGCGGAATCTCAGACACAATCAAATTCGATGATAATGAAAACGACAATTCGCCCGATCATATCGAAGGCCAATTTAATACTAAATCTGCATATGTGACGGAGAACGTAAGGCTATCTGATGGGTTAGGTACGTCCGAATACATAGATATTGATCCTAAGCGATGCACAACAATTAAGCTCGATGACGACCTAGTTGATAAGAACAATGCTAATTATTTCAAGTACACGTGCGTTGCTATTATTTTATTCGGTTTAATTCCAGCAATTTTGAAATTTGTTACGTTTGGAATGCTTCAGAATATGCATGGGAGTTTACTGGCATTATCTAAACGCGGTAAAATAAATCATGTCGAGTCCAAGACTGATGTGCTCGATCCTCCCATTGAGATGCGATCGTTGAGAAGAGGTCCGCAGGATCCTTTGGAACCAGCAAATTCCAATGAATCCCTTCCAAACGTAAGAAGAACTCGATCATGTAGCTCTTCTTCAGGATTTTCCTCTGAAAATGACGATGCGAGCAGCGCGCTGTTGCCTCTCGCACCCCCGCCTCCCCAAGCAGACAGCATCCCTGCGACCGCCATGCTGCGAGCGACATTTTTCACTACAGACGACGACGTCAACGGCGATTCGGGGTCTCTTGCCTCAGGAAGTAATAACGATAATTCTACATGCGTGGTTGTAGTCGAGATTCATTAACTCGTTCAGAGAAAGTATTTGAAAGGTGTTCAACGTATATCTTCTGTCGTTTGTCGGACGCTAAAATATTTTGGAGGACTAAGAGTTATTTGCTGTGGTAGCTCTAGTTCTTGCTTTCGAGTACGTTGCTTCGTGAAGAACTAACTCAAGGTGTCTGTGACGATAACACCACGTAATCTTGTCTTTTGGAATCTTTGTTACCTATAATTACTCTCATTATCAGATGTGCCATATGTTAAATAAATGTGTGTGTTTTTCAACTGACCGTAAGAAAATAGATTCTATAGAGCCAGTTGTCCACGAACGTCTTTGCTCATTAGTTAGCTTAGAATTACGCCTTAAATCGACCCATGGATTCGTAAGAGTGAAACACGAGGTCCTTGATGATTTATAGGTTGATGAATATTTAATTTGGTTTTCATAACGCTTTGAAGTTATTCTACACATGTGTGGGCTCCGTGTGATTATACCGCAATTTGGCTGAGAGTAAATTTTAATTGCAGGTTGGACGTGGAAATTATGAGAATTCTTTCAACGCGTGATCGAGTCTCTTAGCTCACGCCGTTCATCCTTGGTTGTGTCAAATTGAACTCATGGAACGACGTAGACGAAAATTTTTCCGTTTGAGGGGACGATGACGAATCAATCATCAACACACAGAAATGTCTTTGTGTCTCCGAACTGGCAAACCTTTCGTTCCTATTTTTCGATTCTGTTCATTTCTCTTGAAATTTAATTCTGCCCAAATACATCCAATTATAATAACTCGGGTTCAAATATTTTATACGACACTACTCCGTTTTTAACAAAGCTTTCTCTTGTCCTGAATTCGTCAGAATATCTTGATGTAGTTGCGGCTAATAGGATAGCTTTAACTCACAGCAAACGCAACATTCGGACTTTATTGGTCTTAGTACGCTTTTGCATCGTAGTTGGTATTAGAAGGCCACAACTCTCAAATTGCTTTTAACTTTTAATTTTCTTTTTTGCAGATAATCGTTCTCGTAAAATGTAATCTCTAGCCGTTATTCATTGTAGAAGTTCTTGTCTTCCTGCGAAGATCAGAGTTATTCTTACTGCAGGTGCGCACATCTCGAGTTACTTCGGTCCGTTAGCCAAGTGACGCAAGCGATGACCTGAAGGACTCCTGATATTTGCTCCCATGCAAAATTTGGGCAAGACTCTACGTCTACGTGAAATAGTTTTTATTGCTATCTCAATCAAACAATTCGCTGGTCTTGAATTCTAATGAATTAATGGGTGAAGGAATAGCGGCATATCGTTACATAGCTAAACCGTGGGTATTCCCCCGAGCTAGCCTCGCCCATTGGGGTTGTTTCAGCTAAACATTTTTGAAGGAGATGCCCAGCATTAATTTTCCTCCCACCATGTCACTTGAATTTCGAAGCGATCACATACCGCTAATATTTCAAATCATGCAACAACATAAAACGACCGTCTTTTCCATGAGCCCATTCTCCTCATTGCAGCTTCACTCCTGGTGCAGGTGGGGGAAGATGTCATGGTGGTTTCTTTTGAGCAACAACTCGATCCGCGAGGAGTCGTGGCACCTCTGTATACCACATCATAAAATTTACTAAAGTTTTAATTTAACACTTTGACTACGATTCTCCACACAGGTAAAATTACATGCTGACGAATATCTCTGCCGTGAATTTAAAAATGATTTTAGTTTCACAAGTTTGGTCACTCTATTAATTTTCTTTCTAATCGGAACTGGCTTATTCGATTGAGGAACACAAATTTGAAGAAAACTAAAAAATTTATATTTATACATGATAGTGCTTTGATTACATTAGGTTAGGTTAGATAATCACGTGTACCATATATGACCCACTCCGGAGGCAAAGTGTTAATGCGTATTAAAATTGTGCCTTCATTTTACTTTGTAGCAGTTATAATTGCTTAGTTGGAGAAACGTTTCTCATTTACTTTTCGTCAGTGATAGTTATTGGTCCGAAAGCCCTTCTTTACGTTTAATGAAGAAACGTTCCAGTGACTGATGTCCCTTAACAATTTGAGTCGTAATTATGTTATGAAAGTTAAAGTCGTTGAGGGATGCTTCAGTCTCAGCTAAGTGTTCACTTGGTACGTCAGACCTATCGAATTGTGAACACATTTGGGAATCTGTTTCCTTGCCCAGAGTCGAAGGTTGGAAAGCGTAACGTCACGAGACCAGCCATAACTGCACACTTTTTAGCCCATCCACTCTACTATGTGACGCCTAAATTTCGAAAGTACTGAGCAAAGAATTTAAATTTAATCGTTAATACATCGATTTCTTGTACCCTTTCAAATCGGAAACGATGTTGCTCTCGAAAAACTCACCAAATTTGATCTTGAGGTTCATTTGTGTGAAATGTAAAACGCAGAATGATGTCTAAGTTGGTAAAATCCTTGGGAATTTTAAAGTTGTAAATGTAAGTAGATTTACTGTAAATAATCATTTGTACAGTTTTTTTTAGATGTAACTTCATTGATATTACTTGTTTAACGGTAGAAATGAATATTTTTGCGAAGTTTCTATGATTTAAAATGGGTTTGTAGGATATTGGTTTTGAAACTTCCATAGACGAGGGACACTGCAGAGTAATGTTGAATAAAACTAATACTCATGTGGAAAAAAATGTATTGCTTTGTTTAGAGATAATAAACGCCGTGAAAAAATTCAGCAGTTATCGCAAGCTAAGAAAAAGTGGCATGGTACGTTTGGGCTTCATTGAAAATTCGATCGGGCGACGGAACATATCTTATTTGATCGTAGTCTCACAATTTGTTTTTTTGTCGTATAGAATGGTTATTCAAAAAAATGCGATTACTTTTGTAGTTAATTAAATTTTCAGAGGGACATTCGCACACTTGCCATGCCAAGAGCTGCTGATGTGGCGGTTATCGAAAGATACGTCAGGTCAGACTTGTTAGGGAACGCATGAGAACTGAAACGATTTTCACTCAGCGAATCTTAGAAGAAACACTCCACTCAGCTCTAAATTTATGCCCATTACTATATCCTAAGCAATTGTCAAATCCGTGTTGCCTGAGTGGCTATTGGTTCGCACTGCGGAAAACATTCATGCCGGATTTTAAAAAAGTATTTTCTAATTTTACAAAGGAGCGTGTTTCGCTTTTTTTTAACTGCACGTGGTCAAAATATGTTGTGAAGCTTCACCTAAGTTTCAAAATTTTCTGTTTCATCTCGTCAAAAAGAATAAATTCTGAGGCAGCATAAGCTTTAATGTAATTGTTCGCAAATATTTTTAGTAGCATATACATCATTCTCATTTTTGCTTTGAAATTAAAATCAATACTACAGAATTGATGAAGTTAGGCAAATGTCTTGTAACGAGTCCAAGTCAAACGAAACGATAGAAACAACTTCAGGAGGAGAGTGGCACATATCTGGATTATATCGGCCGCATCCGTACAATCATGTGAATTGGGTATGATACGAAGCTGTGTATATTTATTTTTTCGTGATCATTTGGACTTGTACTTGTTCTTACAGAAAATTTGTGTTTTATGAATTTCATACGCGCACTACATTAAATTTGTTTTTTTGTATAAAATCTGAATAATCCAGTAAAAACTCCAGGGATTACTGTTTATTGCTAGAGAAGCTTAACGACGATGAGAATGTGTTACCAGGAAACTTTTCTGTTGCTCCATGAAGTACGTTTTGTAGCGTAAACTTAGGTGGACGGTGTATACCGTTCCCGCAGTTCATTTAAGTGACTAAAGCAAGACTATTGATAATACTGAGCGTATATGAGCAGTGAGGCTATATTCTAGGAGTCAGAAGAGTAATAATATATTGCAGGTTGTCAAGATGTTTTGCGCTTTCCCTGTGCATCTTGAAATGGGTAGTTTTAATGCGAGCACTTTTCGTTAGCGCTTTTCCATTGTTGAGGGCTTGGCGGCCTGTCGAGCAGAGATATCTGCATCATTTTACGATAATTTATTGTTCTTTACAATTGTGACTAGTACTCCTCTACTTCTGGGCCGCGCCATTCTCATTCGAGTGTTCAATACGGATCTTAGAATTACCACAGCGCTTAGAAACCGTCTTCCCACACAGCAGTATTTGTGTTTGCCCTGTTTAGCCACCGACAACTTCCCAGCAATTGAGTGTACAACTAAGCAAAAGTTGTAAGAAATGAATATGTGGCTCAAGGACGACTTTTGAGAGGCAAAACTCGCCTTCGAAATAATTTGGCTCCATAAGCAACCGTCATGCGAATGTTTCGTGTCGTTCACAGAGCCGTAACGGACGATTACGAATTTCCCGACCAACGAACCTAATGTTCTTCCAAATTCTCATTGTTAATTTGAGTTTGATGCACAACAGGCCCGCTGTGTACTTCGCATTTTTATAGGTAGCAATATCGTGCGATTTCTATTAATTAAATGATTGATTTGTCAACGACGCCAGCGTGAAACTTCAGAAATTCATCGCCATCAAGTAACAAGTTTTCTAAAGTCAATGACTTGCTTTCCATCAATATCTGTTGTCGGATACTTTATTGCTTGCCATCAGCTTGCGAAACGCCGAGTATTGTTCATAATGGCTGCAGAGATAGGCAATTATTATATAATCCATCACAACTTTCTAAGGGCCCTACTGTAAAAAATTCAGCTCCTCCAATCACGAACGATGGCCGAGTTTTTGGATTTAGGAGTTCCCAGATGAACTTTGTGCAGCAGCATTTACATAACTACTTTGCACTAATTTGTCTCATAAAATTATGCTTCTCATATAAACATCTACGTAAAATCAATTTCGTTTCGTCTAATTTTAAATTCATTTAACAAGAGCGTGATCATAGGGAAGTTATGGTCGACCTACAGAAAGCGAGATTTCACCCACACCGTCGTAACGAGGGCAAGTGCTTGGTGAAATAATCTCGCTTTACTGACCCTGAAAAATATCCTGTTTGGCAAACAAAATGCCGACCGCGATAACCATTCCAAACAAACCAGACTAATTCTTGTGCGCGCTTACGGCCAGCGGTTGTGTTGAGCTGGGCCGGTCGAGGCTGGCGGTGAGCAGGCCACACTCTGGTGGCAGGCAGAGACGCTGCCTCGCCCACTCAACATTTCTGATACACAGTTCTGGCGACCATCGTGTCTCCAAAAGAAAACATTTTGTTGCCCTTCCGCTCTAGTCAAGGTGCCTCAGCAGCCCCGTGTAGATCATAGAGAGCTTCGTCACAATACTGCAAAATAATAAACTATTTTATATTGAATATGCGCTCGTTTATTTCACCTTCTAATGCAGTCACAGGAAATGACGCGAGATTCAACTTGTACGAACGTAGAACTTTCGGTAACATTTAATCAAAGGCATCAACTTGATTCCTGAATATGAAAATGTTTAAAAGTACTAGCGGTGAGAAGAATGTGACGGTCTTGTGGGGCACACCATGTCACTCGGATGGATGTCAGAATTGCTATTTGATTAACATGATAATCCTCGCCTTGATAACATCTCCATTTCGTATAAGCTATTAGAGTAGCAAATTAGCTATTCGTTATTTTTTATGGCTAATCATTGTGATTCACACGAGTCATTCAAAATTTCTCGTGGAAGTAAATTCCACCAAATATTTTTCAACATACATTAACCCAAGAAAACAATTCGGCTTACATGTATACAGCAAGCAGAAAAACAACTGAGGACAGATAACATTTTATTCTCGATAACATTGCTCGTACTGGGACAGCAGGGCACTAACACGATCACGACGGGCATTCTTACGATGTCGTTATTTCATACGACTAACAACGACTCGAAAACAACGGCTCTACTGATTATCATGTTACACAACTCAATATGACTAGAAGTCATAAGCTACTCGTCAATGCGGAAAAAGCTCGTATTGGACTAACGAACAAAATACTGAACAACTAATGGTCAATTCGAAGACGCGTTCAGTTAGATTATTTCAATAATAAAAGGTAATACAAGTAAACTTGAGTAGATTTAATACTCTCTACAATCCAAGAATGAAAGGGTTCTTCCTTTACCAATCACATATTCTAAAAGAGTTACGGATCAAAATGCAAAACTGATTTAGAGGGAAGTTTTCAGTTCAACTGATCGTAAACAGAGCAGCTCACCTAGAACAACTACAACAAAGTTCTAGCACTAGCGTGAACACGATCCGTTTCGGGAAACAACTCTCTCTTAGTATAAAATCAATGTTTTAATACTCCAACGTGGTTACACATTCAAAGTAATCGACAAATTTTTAACTTTCGTGCCTCTCTTTCGAGCAGCATAGAATTTTTCTTGCAATGTTGCGGTGGTGCGCAGGCCGAACTGGCGCACTCGCTATCAAACCGATACCTTCTCAGCACACAGACGCAAGTCCACGCACCATTTTCACTTCTTTGTGAGGGACCAATAATTTCACAGTGAGCGCTGACGTTGAAAACTGACTACAATGCGTGTTTTTGACTACGTGTTCTTATGAAGGGCAGAACTCGACTGGAATAGAGCTCACGCTAGCAGAACTAGAAGGGAACACAACACAGACTGGGCACATCGTACGGAGGTGTTGGTACCGCCGCAGTCGCGTCCCGGCACGCAAAAACGGCGATGGAATTTAATACGTTACCAAAACTCTTACCTCCAATGCCACCACTCGGTGAGCAGGCGGTCTACGCGAGACTGGAGCCAAGGAGCAAAAGAGCAGCGACGCCCCCCACCGACTAGACTTCGTCGAGCAGCCCCACCACGGCCTCTGCGAGCGAGTTTCAACAGAGGCAGGGAGCATTTCACGTCCCGCACATCACTTTAATGAGGAGCAGACCACGTTCGACCGAAAGCTAAAAGTAGACCCCACGAAAAAAACCCCCTCGCACCACCGGGGAAAACCGGAATAATTAGCGAATAAGCAATGATATTTCAAGTAATTTACCAAAACGAGGTATCTGTTCTCAGAATGAAGAGGGTTAAGATTAAAAATAAGGGCAACATACGAACAACAACGACAACAAACAATCATAATTAGCTGGAGCTGCTCTATTAGCTAAGTTAACTCAGGATATCTGTGAGGACTTTGAAGGCTCAATTGGCAACTAGTGTGAGGTGACCTCCTCGACTAAAGCTCGGTATCCTACCTACCTCACGTAAGATCAAATGCCTCATGCACTCCGACGAGCGAGTGCACTCAAAGAAACTCAAAATTGACACAAGTCAAAGCCTAGTGTTCGAAGCGCGGTTGCTAGCAGCGGCTTCACGATCGGCCAACAGGCCTAGGTTACTTAACTTTATAGTCTGATCCCACGAGGTATTCGAGCAGCCCGCACTGCTGACGCGCTTTAGAAATACCCAGTTCCCACGACACGGCAACGAGGATAGACGCCGTACTTGCCCAGCGAGACATCGGGTACTTCTCAGTCTAACTTTTCATCTGAAGCATCTGTAACTATATACAATTTTGGTCATTTAAGCGCAGACATCACCGCCGGATTAATTATTGATCATTTGTCGATGCGGCGGCGCAAAAATTACACAGGCTCTTCGACGTTCGCTGACGACACGCTGCACTCAGGCCAGCACGTCTCCGCCGTCAGAGCGAGTGGCTCTCGTTGGGCTTAGTCCCAAAATGGTCCTTTGAGCATGAGAAACTATTCAAACACATGCAGTGGCCCTCGAAAATCTCAAGATTTAAATCCTATTGCAATCTTTCAGGATGAGATCGAGTCGCCAATAACAGTTCCAGGCAGGCGATGATCGAGTGCGTGCTTACGCTTGGTATGGCCACAGGACAAACACACATACTACACAGATACACAAAAAGATAGACTCTCCTTCTCTACCTAAATACACAGATTAACCTCAGAAAAATAGACATTTGACGGAGAAGAGTAATAGTGATATGCCGTCTTGCTTTATATACAGAATAGCGGTTACAGAGACTAACAACGTTCTTATTAAAGTACGCACTCGCTACATTCACAAACGAAGTGAATCCATTTTTGACCATATGTTGTAGCAAGGTCATAATTAAACAAAGGTCGAGTGCCTAGTAATAATAGGTAAAATTACTGAAGGGATTTTAAAGTCTTCATTTTATGGCACACTGAGTGTAACGAGAGCGACCGTATTTAATGGCAGACACTTTCAATTGTGACCGTCCGAGGTGCAAGTGATATTTGTAACTCGCATCATTAATGTACTTAGAGCTGCACAAAATGAGACCAAAATTCAGCTACAATCTCCGTTAAGAACCTAGTCAGGAGGCTGCAAAGCCACGAGGGCTCATATCTCAACTGCACTTCGTATCAGATCTGGCAGCGTTTTTTTAAAATAATGTAGTCCTTCCGTCATAATTGCACAAGAATCTTTTAGCCCGACATTAAAAAATATTAGCGAAGTAAATGGTTCAAATTTATGCCTCGCATTTGGCACGAGCTGCGCCGGCGGTCTAAGTGAGGCGACGCGACATCGCATGAGACGAAGTAGTGAAGGAAGAAATGACCTAAAGCGAGACATTTGTTGCAAGACTTAGCTGCACCACACGCCAGCATCTCAAGAGAGACAGCCACAGGAGGAATTCAGTGAAATAATGTATGTAGAAGTTAAAATAATACATTGTTCGAATAGACATTTTTTACGCTTAGTTTACATTCTATAACTCACAAATAAAAACTTGAACAGAAGCTCCTTCCTTCAGCACTGTCCCCTCATCAGTCGTCATGCAAATTACTCCGAGTGTAAGAAATTAAGAGCTTTCCCATATCCAGACACAACCCAATTCTCCAGCGAACTTTACAGGAGCGGGCCGAGCGCCATGGTCGAGCCTCTCCCCACGCCCTCAGGGGCTGCATCAGACGCGGCTGGTGCACTGCTTTAAGAAACCAAAGGAAAGAAGCTCACTGACCATCGCAAGTCACAAGCGAAGAGGGACTTGAGAAAGTATTGCAGGCGTTCAAATTGACTGATGTTCGTGACCGCCTTTGTTCATTGGGCGAATCGTTCGTCATTTTTGGTGACTGGAGGGACTGACTTTCCTTGTTGGACCAATTGGCATCCGAGACATTTGGATTTTAGGCTATTAACAATTATCATTGCTTAGAAGTTTTCACGAGAATGTGACAGCGAACAAGAGAAGAAGAGCCTGAATAACAGTTTACATGGTAACATTTTTCAAAACGCATTCATCAAATGCAACTTTGCATAGGCGATGTTGTTTAATGTCAAACAAGGATATGAGCTTTCGGCCATTAATCGGAATTACATAAAATAAAAATGAGCTCCCTCAAAGCTCAAGATATTCAACAACCTTAACAAATACTAGAGGCAAGGGTTCGAGAATCGGTGTAACGTCATACGCTACGACACGTAAATGCTGCGCAACGGAAGCACAAAGAGCTTCCGAACAGCGTCAAATGCCAGCGCCACGAGTCCAACAAGCTGCCTCAGACACACGTCGCTCTGAGGAGGGCAGCAGAGCCTCTCACGAGGAGTAGACCACACACACTGCATTGACGGTGACACGGCACACAGGACGACCTCACCTAGAAACTACTAGGGTCACATGATCAGCTTTGCTCGTGACAGGAATGATCATGATGCCACTTGTTCACAAAATGTTTTATTTGTTGATTAAGTCAAGTGCTGAATGTATCATGTGGAATGAAAAGCGGATGTTTGACCGAGCACAGGTTGTAGCGAGCATTGTCCTCCCACAAAGGGCAAACATATCAACAAGCGAGAATTAGAATTAGCACTTAAAATTCGTACACGGCTGAAGAAAAGCGGTGAAATTAGTACATTTACTTTCCCCGTTAGTGTTATTTTGCTAGTTAAATTTTTTGCGCAGTGCAAGTTTCGACAACAGAATATCGATCCACAAAGTGCTCTCACTTTCGGGAAGTCTAACCGAAGTCGATCGAATAAGTCCGTACTGAGCTCTACGAACCAATATCGCTGAAAATACAGCAAAGATTCAATAGACGGTTTCACAACAGGAACCCACGAGATGATTTCATAGAAATGGAAATTCAAGAGGTCAAAAAATTCACAACAGCGACGGCGGAGAGCGCAGTAAGACCCGCGGAAGACCAGCTCGCAGACGCCGGTCCGCGATCTCTAGCGAGCAAGAAATAAGTTGCAAGACAAGTCAACTGGACTTCCACTCACGAACATTTACCCTGAATCCCAGTAGATGAGCGCGAGAAGACATTACTGTATACATAGTACAGACTTGCATGATCCAGCCAAGGAGCGGAAAGTCACAGAAACTTAAGAACATAACAGATACATTCCAGACATTTACAAGGACTGCGAAATCCCTGCAACAAGCTAGCAGAGTCATCACTATAAAAATACTTTACCGCGCAGAATATAAATTCAAAGAATAGATTATTAAGTAGCATGATGCTCCCTATTCCCATGAAAATGTGATCCAAAGAGACCTAAGAGACGGGATCATATACAATAATATGGACTACAGAGATCGGGGAATCTATGCACAAGGTGTGTTGCCAGAGGATGCCCTGCGAATAGAAATAAGCTGAGAATGAAGGGGCAGAAAAGACGAAGAGAAAACGAAGAGGGTGTGGAAATTGAAAGAAATGGGAACAAACAATTAGAAGTCTCGAAGGCCTATTTAGAGCTGAGGTAAACTAGCAGTGCCCTATAGGGGCGTTAGTTCTCATAGCATACGACACACAAACCCAACGCTATTGCCTACCCCAGGCCCCCAGGGGGATGCACGAGTAAAACCAAAACGAGATTTAAAACAATCGCTTCGAGCGAAGGAAAAACAATAAAAAGTCCACAATTTAAAAGGCTGCCTAGAACACAGCGTGAGCAACATTGAACTTAGGCAGTTCGCCACAATGAGTAACACAATTTAAATGACTAGTGAGAACCAACATAATTTATATCATTAGGGACAACCAACACAACTCAGATGACTAGCGAAAACCAACACAATTTAGATGACCAGGGAGAACCAACAACTGGTTCGCACACACCTCACAGTGCCCAACAGATGGGCAAATTCAAAAATGACCAGGCATGAAACACTCAAATAATAATTCGCCCTACGTACTCACAGGATTATAGAATTGAGTAGAGTTCCGGTGACTCAAAACAACCTAAATTTATCAGTGTAGATGTCACGGCTTCGAATTTTCAAAAGTTCCTCCTGAGCACGCTTTCGAGTGAGTGCTTCCAACACACAGAAAAGCAATAGCGAATTTTAATAATTTCTCGAGTACTTACATATATAGTACAGATATATACATCATCGCATTTAAAAAATAGTATTAAGAAAAATGAGCAATAAAATTTACTATTTGGCAACAGATTTTCGATGCAGCGGAGAAACAGTTTGTTCTTAAAGCTCACGGTATAAATAAACGCTTGGCTCGTCTGCCAGGCTGGGCTTTTCAAAACGTCGTCAAAGAAGTACAGGGAATTGATTTCATCAAGCATTCACGACTCGTAAAACAACTCACCAAAACTATCTCCGAACGAGAACGAGCGCATCTTCGAACGCACTTCAAGATAACTGCCGTTGGCATACAAAGCACTACTAGCGTTTATTGTCTTCATACAGATCACCCACAGCTGCAGAAGTGTGACTCATAAAATACGCACAAGTGATCAGTTCAGTTCACCAAGCGTAAACTTTACTTCCATTTTAGCACTACGTGATGTCAACACACACACAACTTCAGCAGCTTGATTGGTATTAACAGATTCACCCCGACACCACATCGGCTAAAGACAAAAACTGGCAGGGACACTCGCTTCGTTGCCTTCTCTCAACATTACTTGCAGAAATAGTTTAAACGAGTTGACCAGAGAGCCAGACCCGCATCCTGGGGACGCTTAGGGTCGACAAAAAAATGCCTATATTCATTGACGAATGCAATACGTCACGCGTTTTATGGGGCCTGCGAAAAAATTTGGAATATTTGAAAGTCCAATTCTTTCATAGAGCGGACAAAACGCAGCAGGCCCACTCACCACGCGCTAGTCAAACGCGGCACGCCCAGTGTTCGTGGGCTCCATACGCAGATCTCGAGCGGTAACTTGAATATAAAATCAAATCTAAATTGGTTACCTGAGCTGCACAGGCCTCTGAATGATGGCCGACGTGTCGTTACGTTTCCAAGTTTACCAAAAAAATCTACAAGGCTCCCAAGGTGGCACGTCTGAGTGCTCTGGGTGCCACCTGACCCCCTCCACGACGGCTGCCAGAGAGCAACGCGTAATTCAACGACTCATTTCATTCAATGTAAGTGTGTGCATACATTCGGCCACGACGGCTTCATACTTAGAGAAGTTAAGGCAGGACGAGTAAACTCGTTTCCCGCTGTTTAATCCTTCATCGAAGTTTCTACGAGCTCTCTCGTCCTGAATTACGAAATTCAACTTGAGTACAGATGAATTCACTCGCCCGCCGGGGCTGGGATTTCACGCGCTCAGGGAACGTCTTGTGCACGTCGTGCAGGCCGCTAGTGCACGGCTGAGGGAAATATTGCCGAAGTCATTCGAGAAAAGGAGCTCGCGAGTACGTCTATCCGAGAGCTACTGTGTGCCGAGGAGAAATGCGAGTTGCAGCAGTTTCCAGACGTCAAATGGGGCAACGTGTGGCAGGTGGAATGTTTCTTTACTTTTACCTGAAAGACGAGCTCGGGGGGCCGTCGGAAAGTACAGCAATGGAGGGAGGCTTGGCAGACAACACAACAGATTTAAACGCGACTCGAGTGCATAAGTAGCAACTAGTAGGGAAGAAACGATGTCAGGAGTGTGGTGTAAGGAGAGTCAGAGGCAGATAACAAAGGTTTGAGTGAGAGGATGCACTGAGAACAACACCTAGTGCTACTAACTAAGCTGTCTGCTGAGGCTGCACAACTCGAGCCATAAGACAGGGTGAATAGAGAATGCCATGTGCACCTCAACTCCCTCTGCTCGGCAGCCGGCGGTAGGGGACGCCAGCAAGAGCTGTCGGACTGGGACACGCTGCCCAGAAGACCATCACAGGTGGACACTCAGCGCTGCATTAGTCGCATGGGGCGCTCGGTGAGCCCTGTTTGGGTTGGAGTGCTACAATCCTGCGCGCTTCCCAAACTTGCTGCATTTGAAACGTCCAGGAGACCAACGCAGGCTTAAGGCCCTTGAACTACAGAGTTAAAGGACTGTGGACCAGCGTTTTCTTAGCATGGGTGGGGAGCTGTAACCGGCTTAGGTCATTCGTTTATTTAATGCGAGATATAATACCAAAGCTCATCACCATTGATTCTCGTCACAACATGGAACATTGTCGTAATTCCAGCCACAACATGGAACACTGTCGCAATTTCTCCCTCGGGCAAACCAGCGTAGGCGCGCATAACTCAACAGCCTAAGGAAGGGTTAGGTAAATTTCTACATAGAATACAAGCAGCATGTACCAATATGTAAGCAATACCTACTACAGGGAATCTAATAAGTACTTGATGTGCACGCTTTATTGTACGGGGTACGCCGGTACGTTCACAAAGACTACCAACACGACGGCCACGATATACGATCACTAAGCACTAATATCAAGTGACAAAACCATTAAACATAGCCAATACTTTTTCATACAACTATGAATACGGGTCACTAGTTAACCAAGAAACAATTGTCGAATATGTACTGTCCAAGAGAAGTGAACTATCATGAAGACTAGAAGAAAATACCAGCAAGTTACAACCACTGTCACACGCATTTACTACGACAATTATGAAATTAGATCGCGCATGTCAGATTCCCAGACTTGCTACCCCCTCGACACGGCTGTCTGCGAGCACCTGGGCGGGCACTGATGAAGTGGGCGGCGCTGAGCGATGGCTGTGACGGGGTGGAAATATCGAGGTCAAAATGGGGATTATCAAGTCGGACTGAAAGTATTATTCCTATTGGAACCCACTAGAAAAAGCTCAGAATAGGATACGAAGTTTCAAAATAATACTTCCCGAGGCGGGTCGTTGAATATGGGTGCTGGCACCTACATGGCGCTGGCACCTACATGGCACATGGTCCAACATGAAGCTTTTACATTAATTTCGTTCAGAATTGCTGGCGGCCTTCGCGCGCCTTGACACGACGTCTTCGTTGGAAAGCAGCGCTGCACCAAGCAGGATAAGGCAATGGAAGCTTCTACGACAGAGAAAGACGACAAAAATACACTGATAAGACAAGTCAAAGAGGAAGATTGCATGAACGCAGTTCATTTTTCAGATATCAACATGCTAACAACCAATATTACAACAAATTCCTACGTATGACTGAGCTGTTGTAGGTCAAGACCGAACACGCAGCCCGGTTGCCACGAAGTCCTCGTTCACAAGCGAACTCCACCGAGCGCTCGAGATCTCGACTTGTTTAACGCACGGACAGCAAGCGATATACAGAGCAGGACGCAGGTCTCATGCTGAAAACAAGTGAAAATTGAACGAGAACCGAGGCTACTGTCACACGTCTATCAGGAGCGCATCATTCTCTTCTGCAAAAATGGTCAAATTTGTTGCAATGGAAGATCTCCATAGCATATTCCGACCTACAAAACAAAATCAGCGCTACTCTGACGTTCACCAACATAAAAGTTACCTCGTTCATGATGGTAAACAATGTATTTCGTGATAAAAGTAGTAGAATCATTCACCAATTGGAGGTTTTTCTGCTAGACTACGATCGCTCTCAGGAACGTAAGTAATAACTGGGCAGAAAGCTCTATTATTGAACTCAGTACGACTGCAATTGGTAAACGCAACCCATTCGTTAAACAAGACATTGGTGCAGCAATGAATGCACATGAGATGAGGGTAACTGTTTTACGAGTGATAAGCTACCACAGAGACGCTGGTGACACGGCAATCGAAGCTAAGGAGTCGTCGGAGTTGGTCTCGTGCTCAGGGCACCCAATTGCGACACACAACGTTAGGAGACCTCATAACTACGAGTACACACCTAACGAACACCAAAGGCGCCAATAATCCGGGTTCAGTTACTACAAATAGAGACTTCCACACTAATGACACCTACTAAGGGCGGCATCAGCCCGAGACACGAATCACTTCTAATCTTGCATCCACGCGTTAATCATTAATTCCCAAACGAAAAGACGCCCTACTCCGCTCTCAAAGATTCTGCCCCCCAACCTCATGGAGGGGTGCCTACCCTAACCCCCTCCCCCAGCAGGGCGGCCACAAGCCCCCATTCACAAGGAGGTGAGAGGCCCCCTAACAGCCAGGCAGGGCCCGGAAGCGCTGCGGGTTCTTGGGTTGGAGGACGCGGTGGCGCGTGAGGAAGGCGATGAGGGCGGCGGCGACCTCCTCAGGAGCGTCCTCGTGCACAGCGTGGCCGCACCGCCCCACCACCTGCATCTGGAACTTGCCTGCAACGAGGGGAGGCGTGACAGCACCGTAGCACTCAGGGTCAAGCGGCGGCACTGAGCTATCCTGCGAGAATATTTCAAGGCCTTCATAGCAAGGGACGGAGGGAGGCAGTAACTCGGAGGCTTTGTTGACCAAACATGGACAGCTACAGCGAGTTGAGCAAGCGACTTCGAGTAACTAGTGTCACCCCAATGGCACTCAGCAATTAAAAAATGGTACTTCCGTCGTATCATGGTTACGGTTCATTGGGACTAAAGTGAACGAATTATTTTTTCCTAATATCTGTAAGAAAATAAAGAAAAATTATTGGAGGCTCAAAAGGAATTTTAGAAAGGTTCGAAGTATCAGAACTTTAATAGCATTCTTGGACGATATCATGGATGCGCGATTGGTATAACGCTTCAGTTTTCACTTCGACTTTTTAAGTATTTTCCGAGAGCTCACAAAGATTGGACAGGAGGAACAACCTTTCCACAACTGCACCGAGATCCCATTTGCGCCAGGAAATAAACAGATAAAGAAAACTGAATCCATCAAGTCGAGATGTCCCTTTCTCTCACCTGATGTCCCTTGGAATTCGTTAACTTATGCCTTCCAGCTTTTAGTACACCTTCCTCGTATTTGCCACTTTCTTAAATTTTCATCTGAAGTATTCATTAAAGTTAAGCTAATTCTACTTGCTAAAGATATACCCCCATTAATTCTATTCTTTAAAGTCGTTACCGTGTACGTGGAATGATATTTGAAATATATGAGGTTGAACAATATTAGGTAGGCGTAAGGAATTTTTCATGCGAAGTCAATCATATGCGAGTTTTTAACGTGTTTATAAAATGCCACATTTTACCTAGATAATAAAATGACAAATATTCTTTACAATACCCAAACCGACACTTGCTTCTCCCACCAACATTGATCTTAATCGCTGCTGATGTTGAGTGCAATGATATGTAATAAGCATCAGTGATCAGTAATACTGGACCAACCACGCCTCACTCTGCATCTGGCCACCCCTGCATCAGCCACAACGCCTCATCCTACAGCAGCCACAACGCCTCACCCTGCATCAGCCACAACGCCTCACCCTACAGCAGCCACAACGCCTCACCNTACATGTGAATATTTTATTGAATGATGTAGCGGATTGATTCTGGACGCTAGGGATGTGCTGTTTGTCATCATGTCATTAGGGTAGGAAAGTTAATTTAGCTACAAATTGTACATACAACATTATTTCTAGCTCATGACGAGAGTCATGCCCCCAAAAATTTTGTGTACTTGGTTTGGATAAGAAACTTAGGAAAGGAGACTCTTGAATTCGAATTGTGTCGTACTTGTGTATGGTCTCTCGTGTTGACTCTCGTGTTGACTCTCCGTGTCGTGTCGATTGAAGCGTCGCTCCCGGGCCGGTTAAGAGTCGAAGTATACAAACNACTTAAGAATTTAATTTGGTAACTTGTAGCCGTGTATCTCTGTGCGCTTCATACACGTGTATCTTATTATAGTCTTAATTTGTTAGGCTTGATAGCAGGATAAATGAGGTCATTGTGTCGTAGGTCGATGATCGATTGCATTGTATCGGGTTGAAAACCAGCTGGTTGAGTCGTAATGACTTGTGGTCTTAAATACTTAAGGAAACTCCTGAACTCAAATTGTGTCATGCTTGTGAGTGGTGTTCTCGCTCGCATCACTCCTCACCTCCCATACACAGGATGTTCGCATTTAACAGTGCCCCGCCTGGAATGTCACTCGCTTGAACTAATAAACAAATAAAGGAATGTGTTTATTTGCCTATGTGTTCAAGCATCTTAATTTGAGGAAAATTGAGGGAGTCCTTGGAGAAAGTGATGAAGTTGAATTATGTGACACTAGAACGCTGTGTACTGTAAGAATGAAATGTGAGTCAGTAAGAAAATTGTCTAATTTTGACCGAGAACTGTATTGAAGCGTGGCTAAAGCTGTATGCATGTCGGAGTCGTTTTGTGGCATGACAATAAGAAAAAGGAGTTAAGTGTGTGATGGAAGAAGTGGGAGAGACAAACATAAGTAAAAAAGAGCCGTATGGGAAATGGCTGTTGAGAAATGGCTATCTCTCGAATGGAAAAAATAAGTATTAGAAGATTTAAGAACGTACCTGATTGAAGGTAGTGTGACGAACTAAGATGAAGTTGTAAAAATATGAAAAACTTTAAATGTTGAAATGAAACAATGAAAATACATTAAATGAAAACTTAAAATGAAAGTCAATGTTGTTTAAAGTCGAGGCCACACGAATAGAGGGAACGTAGTAATTTGTGTTCAAATCCGGGTGTTGAAGTCGAGCCAATTTGACGTTGAACTTAGCAAGAGTTTTATTTGCACCGCTGAAGACATTTCTAAAGAAAGACATGGTCAATACATGTATTTCTTATGATAGCTTTAGTGGATTGCGCATAATCTTTTGTGACAATATTTCCATTCACAGAAGAAGCGCCGTCCCACGCCACCTCTCAGCGGACAACTAATTTGGAGGAAGTGCAGTGCACTTGAAGCTCGCCGGGGCGCCATTTTAATGTGGAGTTCGAGGACGAGCTTCGAGTGGTACGTTTCTTCGAGTTGACGGGATAAACGAACACAGGTTAGGTTTTCAACTTAGCTCATATATCCGCGGACGCGGAAATTTCTCTGGTCTGCAGGAGGTGGTTTTTGTGTTCGACGAGTTGTGCAAGTTAAATGGGTGACCGTGTTGTTCAATCGCTCTCCGGACGAGGTCTTGATCGCGCCAAGAAGAATGTGCGTAAGCCAGTATAAGCGTGTCACTTACTTGAAGTTGGAAGATGTGGGACGAGGTCCGAGTTTTTGTACGAGACTAGAATCCTCGATCACGTTGTTCAGAAAATAAGAAT
This sequence comes from Orchestia grillus, assembly GCA_014899125.1. Classification (NCBI taxonomy): domain Eukaryota; kingdom Metazoa; phylum Arthropoda; class Malacostraca; order Amphipoda; family Talitridae; genus Orchestia; species Orchestia grillus. Next base: position 55,319 of record VOMN01008289.1, read on the forward strand.
TAACCCGGCTCTGGTCTACTGCCTACAATAGCCGGGTCCCTTGCTGTCAGGAGTCTCACATATTTTGAGTTTCCCAAGAATTTGGGGTAAGTTATGTTAAATCTAACATTTTTCCCAATGATTGGTTAGATGGGACAACTTCTAACTACAGGAAGTTTCTGCGCTATGTGAGAAAAATTTAATCTAATGACCCTAAGGAATACAAGTGCTATGCGAGCTATCTCTCTAATACATGAGGAACTCTAACAACATTAATAATGAGAAAGAATGGTAAACTGACCTAAAGAGTAAGTAAACGAATCAGAGTCTACTTCACAATAACGTGACCACTCATGAAAAATAATCACTCACGAACACCACGCGTGACCACGTTCGGCTCCGTGCAAATAACACGTAACCCTGAATTAAGTCTATTTAAAATGCTATTTTTTTTATGTAAACCAACATAGTTTAACAGCTACGCTGTACGCTTAAACAACTTAAGCCGATCACTTCTTACGTGCTAGATGTTTACGATGTTCGTCTTCCGCACGCACAATACAAAATGGTGAGAAAGACGGCTGCGGGGCTGCCGTCACGGAGGAAATGGTTTCTATCTAAAAAACTAACTCCGAATCGCTTTGTAAAATAATCAACAAGCAATTTGTTTAATGAGAAATACCTTGAGCGAATTTCAGCCTCGGGCTATTTAAAAAAAATTATCATGAAATTTCTGAACACTTTGACGGTGAATTAAATTTGAGATCTTAGAATTAAGTTTATGGTATTTTACTTGTAACTTAGCTCCAAACTTCCGCCTGGTTAGGAATGTACATGCTTCCGCGTGCTACACCATTTTCAGCTCGTTTCTCGAATGAATACGATTTCCAGCTCATGAATGCGAATATGTACAACGCTCTGTTATTTATGCCTTACATCAATTTTATAGAGTATTCTGACTGAATCTCAGAGAGACTTAGTTACGTTCACTAGAAAGAAAGGAAAATCGTTAGTTCAGAAATCAGTCATATACAAAGGAAGTAACTACCCGGTTTTCAATTAGTAGTTTTCAGTGTTAAAATTAAAATGTGGAAGATTAGAAGAAACTTGGAATTGGGATCAGTAAGACTCTACAAATTTTAAATTACGTGTCGAAGTCGCATTGAAGCTTCGAATTGTCGTACTTAAGTATTTCTAATATACATACAAATTCGCGATAGTCTGAAAAGACGGTTATTAGAAAATATTTATTTCCTTGTCGGGAGGCTTTCCACACCATCGCATCTTCGTCGATAAGTTTTGATCAGGATCATCTCTTAGCGTGACGGATTATCACAGTTCATCCAGAGGGAGAAATTGAAGTCGAATCCTTCGACGAGAGGTATGTTGATGGCATCGTAAGCATACGCATACCCTGGTCACAGTGAAGAGGAAAGTGAAGTGACCACCGTAGGCTTACGATATCATAAGCACATCCCTCGTCGAAGGATTTGACACACTTTCCTCTGAACTGTTAGTGCCGGATGCTTCAACAGTTAATTAATCACATAGCTATCAATAACTTGTCTGCTAACGAGTCAGTTCCCGTTTAACTTGCTTGAGTCGTGTTAACGCGGAACACATTTGCGTCTCTCCTGACATATTGACTAGAACTGAAGTGGCTGATGTTATAACCTGATAAATACGGCATTTATTCAGTGGTAAAGTTTCCATTCATTTTGACTACTGGTCGGTTTCCCATCCAAGGTATTAAGTTAACTCAGATCTGGAAGTAAAAGCAAGGCTTCGAATGGGATAACACATCGTCGATTGAACTATAATGAAAAACTTTTCCGGAACTTAAATCTTTAATTCTCCGCCATAAGCTTACATTTCCTACTACAGGAACTTGAAGAGTAATGACTTGACGATGAACATATTTGAAAATAAAATTGTAACTCCATTTAAACACTTTTAGAAAAGTATACACTACTGTTAGTAAATATTAGCATGCAATCGATACGTACGTACTTGACATTGGCTCGCATGCCAATCATATAGAGGTCGAGGGAAACTTGGTTTGTAATTTCAGACTTTATTCCTCTTTCTATGGAGTCGTGATTCTGCGAACAAAAGGCAGACTTAAAATCTATAGTACCAATTAAATACACGCTTTACATGTTTTTCTCTATGACGCAAAGTAAATGGGGTACCTACGGAGACATAGAACCTATGACAAATCAGTCCCAAAGATGAAGCA